>JAYDZK010000039.1:327590-341207 GCA_034509185.1 Euphonia xanthogaster | reverse complement strand
CGGACCGGGGGCGGACCGGGGGCGGACACGGGCGGAGGCGGTGCGGGGGCGGTGGGGACACGAGCGGACACGGGCGGCGCCAGCTCCCCCCGGGCCAGCGCGGCTGGAGCCTCGCGATGATAAGGGGCCTGAGCAGTTGATGTTTCCCTGATGCTTTATTGACCACATTGCAAAGATTCCCATGAGAAGGCCGGTAGCCCCAAAGAAGCGGCCCACACTGGTAGAATGTTTCTGGAAGTGGAGATTGCTTTAGACCTGGAAGGAAAACATGAACTGGGTGTATTTGCTAGATTCATCTTCAGCAGTGAGGTCGAGAAACAATTATTATGACAATTTAATCAGGATAGGAACAGTGATTTCTTTGTACATGAACTATCACAGTTGAATCACTGAACCATATGCTTTTATACAAAAAACCCTTCATTAATTGTCTGAACAAAATGATGGAAATGGGGCTAATAAATAAATAAATAGTTCAAGAGCAGAGTCTGTGGATAGCATATGTACCTAAGTGTGAGTGAGAGCTGGGCTTCCTGCAGGATGAGCCAATTTCCAGCTTGTCTGGAGTGTGTTTGTTCCTGGCCAGAAACGCTTGTCCCCCTGGTGTGGGTCTCCTGCCCAAGGTGACAGCTGAGCAAGGACAGAAGGGAGAGCACAAAGCTATTCCACAGGGCAGGCAGGGAGCCCGTGCTGTGTTCAGCTGCACAGGGCAGCCCTGGCACATGCTTTAACCATCACTTGAATAATTTGAATCTCTGGAACACAGACAATTGCCTTTCTACATCCAATTTCTGTCAGCTGTATCCTGATTATTTTAAGGGGAAAAAAGTTGCTCCAGCTAAAGAATTAATGGATTCCTAGACTAATAGCTGACACAACTTGAACACAGCAAGTACTAATATTAGATTTTGAAAGTACCCCACCCTATGTCAGGGTCTTGCCCAAAGGACCTTCTGCATCAAGCAGTGGAATTTCTTTACAACTTCTGTACAATTCCTTTACCTTCACAAGGGAGGGGGAAATGACACAGTGAAGATGCTTGTGTGACAGGAGGAAGCTGTGCCATGAAGTTCAGACATTCATGTCACAAAGTCTAACAGTCTTCTGTGGAAGCTCAATTAAAAAAGCTTTAGGTCTGCCTTGCAAAACACAGTACCAGGACTAATACATTTTCAGCTCAGGCCTGGCTCATTTCCCACTGGGTGGAATAAACATCCCTTCTTGAACTTGCTGTTCCTTTGGGTTACATTAACAGATCTGTTGCCACAGGCAATACATTTACAATGAGATCCATTCCAGTCTACTGCTTAGAGAGGACTGAACCTTCTTCATGGTTTTTTAAATTTAATAATAAATTGCTTGATTAAAGCATATACACAAAACCAGCCATTTGTGTCCCCTCCTATAAAAAAAGAAACTAGGAATTTTTCAAGGTACCAGTGTTCCTTTTTTTTTTTTTTTGCATCACACTGATATTTTTTGTAAAATGCAGCTTTCTTACTGAAAGGAATGGCTGATAATTTACAAGAACTTATAAATTATATATAAAAATACATAGAGAGAAAAATGCAATGTATTTAATTTAGAATTCTTTGTTCTGAGACTGTTAGCTTTTCTTAAATATACATACTCCATCAGGACAAACACTTGCAGGTATTTGCTAGAGTTCTGTGGCACATTTTCTCATTCAAATATTCTTTTCTTTCTGTTTTTCATTTTCCATTAACAACAGCAAAAGGCCCTCAAGAATTCTAATTTCTTTCGATGGCTAATGATTTCAAGATTATTTTCTGTGCCATGTACTATATTATACCAATCTATATTGCCACCATTTAGTGCTTACTTTAGTAATCTAATTCATTAATTTGCAATGCAGATCACAACTGATCTTGAGGATATGTCTGCATATTAAATAGTTCCATAAAAAGTAATCAATAATTTCTAGCAGATAATTTTAAGTTAATATATAGTGGATAAGAAAAAAAGTTATTAACATATCACTAAGAAGACCAGGAAGAGTCCATAAAAACAAAATCAGTAGTTAAATATGAAGCCACTTCCTATTCCTAATTAAAACTAATTAATCTTTTTCAATAACACAATGACACACTTTCTTCTCATAAGCTGACAATTCCCCATAAGCCTGAAATGAGATAAATGATTCTTTGGTTGTTTGCTGGACAGAGGTCAATAATACCTCAGGGTAAACACCATCTATAGCCAATTTCTCAAAGAATTTCAAATTGAAAAGAAAAATCTTTCTGATAGCAAAAAAAAGGGCACAAATAGCACATTAAAAGAAGAATTTGTGAGGCATTGTATATGCATAAAAAATCCTACGCAGTGTGTGTGTCCAGTGCCCTTAAAGGCTCCCTGTCACCATGAATGCAGCTGGTGGCAGCTCTGCGTGTGCAGGGATCACTGCATGGGCTGTGCCTCTGCCCAGGGAGCTTGCTCATGCCAAGGCTTCCCCTGCAGATGCCTGAGCTGCTGCTGCCTTAGTCCTGAATGTGTTCAGTAATTTACTGCTGTTCATCTGTCCTCAGCCAGTGGGAACCAGAGGTGTAAGAGCAGGGTTGGTGTTTTCCATTACCCATTAACTCAGAGTTAATGGGTAATGGAATCTCAGAGTTAATGGGTAATTAGTTAACAAAAGCAATCGGAGAAATTTCTCAGGGTGCTCACTCAGCCCTTGGAAGTGCTGTGCTTTTGGCTTCAACTCCTTTGCTGGCTGGTTCACGGGTCAGTTAGGGCAATGTTCACCTGCTCTGGTGGTTTGCTGCTCTTTCGGCAGCCTGGCAATGCTGATGGCTCAGGGATAGGGGTAACTTGTTCACAGCCCCAGACAAAGCACAGATCCTGGCTCCAGAGTGCAATCCCTGTGTGTTTGAAGGGCATGTATCAGCTACAGAGCAGCTGCTGCCTTTAAACTGCAGGAATGCCCACCAACCAGCATCCTGTTCAGGGGGAAGATCATGATCCCAAACCCTGAACTGCTCTGAGGGTGCTGGGAGGGAGCCATTGCAGTGGGGAGCAATGCAGGAGCTGTCACAAGAAGGAGCCCAAAAGTGTGCTCAGAGGTTTGAATGCACAAGGAATCTTTTCTGGCTGTGTTTGAGTATTGACTGTAAAACAGTACCTACTGCCTTTAGACCATGATTGCTTCACATATCTATTAACAGCAAACAAAAACATCCCCCAAAAGACAGATAATTCACCTTTGATGAAACACAGAAAATTTCATATGAGAAGGAAAATCCTGCTGAAACTTATGAGAAAACATGAACTAAGGAAATTAGACTGTTTTGCAACCTCCTTACTTACTTAGGCTTGTTGCCATGTGAACAATCTCTTGATATTTCTTAGTACTTTACAGAAAAAAAGAAAATTGATACAAAATAAAAATTTTGTTTAACTATTGGCATTTTTGCTCAACAAATTAGAATGTGTGAAAGAAATTACAAGATAATTTAAAAATTAATATAAAATTGCATCCCTCTGGCCTACTTAGTAGAAGCATTTTATTTAATAGTGTAAATACATGGTGTTACAACTGCTCTTACTTCTCGTGAGTAGCATGATACACTTCATCCAAAGCTGCATTTTAGGAAGTTGGATACACAAGTAAGTATGTGTGTTATCAGAGGAGCCATTTTCAGAACAGAGACTACTGGGAAATACAACAGTGTGAAAGGATTTGGACAAGAGATGTATAAAAATTATTATTCAGAATTGTTTTCATTATCGTAGTTGCCAGATTCGTATTCTTCATCATCTTCCTCATCAGAATTGTCATAATACTCCTCGTATTCAACACTGTAGCTTGCACTTCTACTGCCAGCAGTAAATGCAAACGCAGGAGATGGGCCTGCAAGATATAATTGAATCCATATTAAATTAGATTAAGATAGGAACACAGAGGAAGGCTTGGGTTTGGATTTGTACAGCAAGCCCAGATTTTCTGAATCCTTGTTATCTCTTAAAAGGACAGCGGTTTTAGCCAATACTTTGACCTCATACCACTGAAGGTCATGAGGAAATTTCTATATAGAATCATGGAATCCCAGAATAGATTGGTTTGAAATGGATCTTAGACCTCATCTTGTTCCACTCCCTGCCATGGGAAGGGACACTTCCTCTATCCCAGGTTGCTCCAAGTCCTGTCCAACCTGGCCTTGGACCCTTCAGAGATGGGGCAGCCACAGCTCCTTTGAAAAACCTGTGCAGTACTTCACCGTGCTCTGAGTAAAGAATTTCTTTCTAACATCTAATCTAAAACTCCTATTTTAGTTTAAAACTATTCTCCCTTGTCCAGCCGCTATCTGCCTGTATAAAAAGTCCCACTCCCTCCCTCTAGTACTCCCCCTTTAGGGATTGGAAAGGCACTGGGATCTCCCCAGAGCCTTCTCTTCCCCAGGCTTAACACCAGCAGCTTGCTCAGCCTGTCTCTAGAGCAGAGGTGCTCCAGCACTTGGGGCATCTCCGTGACCTCCTCTGGATCCACCCTAACAGGTCCACGTCTCTGCTGTGCTGAGGACATGTTGGGAATGCATTTAATTCCCAATACTAGTAAACTATGCTATCAGTCTTCTGCAGCTCCTGTGCATCTGAAAATATTCCCAGAGAAAATAAAGCTTTGAAAGCCACTTATAGAAACTGGACGAGTGACAAACTCCCCTAGACCAGGAGGTAAATATGACAATGCATCTTTATCCTGAATTTGCCAGGAAAAACAGTTTTCTATGGAGGAGGGCTGGGCCCAAAGCAAATCAATAGCAAGCTATTTCTTACATCTTTTGAACAACTGTCATTAAGGAACAACAACTGTTTCCTTCCTAATTTTATGAAAAATAAACAGCTAAGCAAACCTGCCGTGATTCAAAGACTCCCTCAGTTACCCCAGCTGTTGTTCTGGGTCCTGCTAACATCAAAGGACTTCTCTGGGATAAGGACAGTGGAATAATGTGTCTCAGCTGTATGGCTCCAATCCACAGCTTTCTGTTTTCTGGAAGCCGGTATAATTTGCAGCAAAATATTACTATATAAACCAATAGGGGATAAAGTAAAATAAAAGCACAGAGAAGAGTGAAAATATGGTCAGTTTTGGGTAATTTCTCCTATGCTTCGTTTTTATTCCAACGACCCCATCCTGTTTGTATGCATTTTTATATTTTTTACATCCAAATTAAAAAAAATTACCATCAATGACTTTCAGTCTTGCAGAGGCATATGTTGCACCATGCTTATTTTTGGTGTGGCAGATATAAATGCATTCATCTGATTTTTTGAGGCCTTGAATCTGCAGCCAGCCTGTCACACCATACTTCTGAGGCCCACCTCTTGCCTTTGAGAAGAAAAGAAATGGTTGAAATTAAGTAGCTAGGAGGTACCATGATGTTTCTCAAAATAACTGTAGATAGATTAAATATCATTACAACTTTTGCTTTCTTATTTTTTGTAAATGCCATCATGCTTTGATTCTGCTTTTTGTTGCTGAATTGTGTTTTACCTTCTTGCTGCTCTGCGCCTCTGAGTTCATGCTTTCCCACCTCTGCTCTTTCACCTTCACTACCCTGAACAGTGCTCACATTCCTGCTTCCCCTCACTCTTCCCCGTGCTCCTCCTATCCCTTGTCCCAGCACCACTTGCTGCTTCTTCAAAGCATTCCACCTATGCTCAAGCTCAGGATGAGATGGGGAGTGAGTCTGGGGGAATTGTTAGGGCCAAGGGGACCCTCTGTTAGGGCCAAGGGGGCCTGACCAAGCTGACACTCAGCAGCCAGGTTTTCTGGGTTGGCACAACATTCCATGGGCACTTTCACACTTCATGGCAGTTTCAGCTGGTTTGGAGTAAAACCTCTTGAAGAGGCATAAGTGGTACCCTGGCTGTTACTTCTGCTGGGACTGCCAAAGCACTGACAGAAATCATCATTCTTTGCATAGTCACAGGGCCCCTACTGGGAATCTATTTATTGCAACAGTGTTGTGTTTTGTGGGAGGAATTCACAGATTAACCACCTGCTCCTGTTCCCAAACTGTATGCAAAGGCAAATTCAAGTTTTACCTGAACAGAGACGTGGGTGTCATCTCCTGGCAGAAACATTTTATTCCCCTTTTTTTTCCATTCAAGCTGTGGCATAGGATAGGCTGACACCTCACAGCCAAAAATGACATCATTGCCAGTGTAATTCTGGGCATCCTGAGGCGGCATAGAAATAACAGGAGCTGCAAAGAGCCAACAGGGTGCTTTAGGAGACAGTACACAAAGAACACAAACAAAAAGTTTGTTAACATTAATCCCTGCTTCACAGGCTGCCATCAGATTGTGTTTACCTTTTGGGTCTCACACACTGTGAGGAGCCACATGATTACAAGCACCTTTTAAAGCTCAGAAAACCTTGTGTCTGTACTTTCTAAAAATGCTTATTCGGGTCTGTTTTCTCTCTTGCAGATGATAGTGGAGCCCGAGCTGAAATTGAGGGTTTATTTTGCCCCATGAGCTGTCATTGTGGCCCAGGCTCGGCCTCCCCAGCAGAGCCGCCAGCGCCTGACCTGGGCTTCAGAGGAAACCTCAGGAAATTGGCAGCACATCAGTCAGAGTCGTTTGGTTGTGTGACAGCTCTGAATGTGTCACATTTTGGTTAGCTGCTATTACTGCACTGCTATTGCTGGCGTTTTCTGAGTGCATTATTGCCTTGAAGCTGCTAAACATTGTCGAGCACTGTTACCCGTGGAAGTCACAAGTTACAACAGCATTAATGAATTTTACATTTATCCTCAATTGCTATTGATGTCATCCAATATTGGTGTTAAGAATGAAAAGGATTGAAAATCAATTATTTCTGTAAGGTTTCATGTTATGCTTATTATACTTGCAGCATTTCCACTTGTTTCCTCATGTTCTCGCACTGTCACCCCCTCCAGCGTTTATTGATTGCCTCGGCATTCTCCTTTTCCCTTTTCCCGAAGCAAAAGCTGCCGGCAGCCGCGAGAGGGAGCCAGCCCGGGGCTGGAAGCACCGGAACCATCCCCGGGGCTCCCACGCCGGATCGCGGGCACATCCATCCCTCTGCCGGCGTCTGCTTCTCTCCCGTCCCAGCCGGGCATGAGGATGTCCGGCGCCAGAGGCAAAACAGTGGATTTGCTGTTAGCACAGATTTCCTGGGTTGGAGATCTCTGCTTCCCCCCACCCCCCCTATTTATTTGTCGACAACAAGAAATGTTTTGCCTTCTAAAACCTATTTTCTATTTCCAGACCAGTGCTCAAAAAGGAATTATTTTTCTGGGTGATTTGACTTGTATTGAATTTTTTTTTTCCACACATCCCAGATGCTTGGAAATAGAAACTTCAAGCAAATAATTCATATATTTTTACTTGCAATATTTGAATCAATACCTAGGTGCAGCATTTATTCTTCAGCATTTGAAACTGTAACAGCCTGTTCCATGTTTTCAACAATTTATAACAACAATTTCAGCAATTTATAACACATTTGTCAGTTTTTAAGGATTAGTGCATGTGCAGAAAATATTAAATGCATCCTGATTAAAATGAATTGCAAACAAATTATACAGAAAACAATTTTCCTATTTATAAATGTCTCATTAAACAATCTTGCTACTCTTTAAAAGTAAGTTTTTTCAAACTAGGAAACTTAAATCCTTAAATGCTTGTTCTTTCATGAGAACTGTATATTCAGAAGCTATTATTTCAAAAATCTTTATCCATTAACTGAATATCTTGGATTTTTTTTATTTTGTTTTTTTTTGCCTATGAACTGCTCACAGAGGGTCTGATATTAAAATATACTTTTAGATCTTAAAATTAATTGAAACCTCATTCCTTTTAATGATACATGCACTGTAGTTAAGCCTAAAATGTACAAAAGAAACCACAAGTCTACATTGACAGGAATTTTTAAAATTGTTCCCACACAGAGCACTGTAAAAAACTTTTCAAATAGGCAGATGTTGCCTAGTGAGTGTTTTTGTTGTGCTGCTAACTCAGGTGTCCTGTGGATCCCCTGCCAGCACTGAGGTGTGGCCAAGGACTGGGTCCTGCCCATGTCACCATCCCCAGCCGTGGCTCAGCCACCTATGGGAACACATCTGGAGTCTGAATTACAAATCCACATTACAGCTGTCCAGCACTGCCTACCATGCACTAGGATAATTCCACACTAGGAATACTCCTCTTTCCATTAACTGTGAGGACAATACAGCAAAGAGATGGGAAATGTCTGGGCTTGGTCCCAGTCCTGCAGGTGTGTCCAGGGCTGACCAGGACTGGCATCACGTGAGACCAAGCTCCCAGCAAGCAGCAGTTCTGATCTAACCAAACTGCCCTTTCTGAATGACAACACACCACCAGTACTTTCACTGTCCACCCAAACTTCAGAAATAAAATACTACAATCTCACAATATCATTTTGCTGTGCTTTATGGAAGAAAATTAAAGTAACATTCTACAATTTAAACAGAAGTTTATAAACTTTATTTTTGAGTGTTTCAGGTTTTGTGTTCAGACAAATTCTCCCATGATATCTGTGTGTATTTTGTTTGCATAACTGATTAGAAACAGAGCTGTACTGTTATGATAATGTGTCATTTTGATTCCTGGAGTAGATAATTTTTTGTTGATAGGTAAGGAAAGTGTTCTGGTGCCCTGGCATCCAGAGCTGAATGGGCAGGAGCTGCTTCTTTCCTTTTACAGTCTCAGTCAGTCATGAATTATCCCTCTGTGTTATAGAAGATGTAAACCAGAAGCCAGGAAAAGTCAAAATACTGTTTTACCTTCCACAATCAACCTGACATCACTCCAGACCAATTAATTACATAATTAATAGGATTTTTTTTCATATTGTATATTATTAATTTTTGCTAATCTATGTCTGATTAGATGGAAACTGCAGAAATTTTTGTGGCTTATATGTTTTTACTCCAAAATTTACATTTAGAATAAATCATGTGACACAGCTAAATATAAAGAGAATCACTGCTGTATTGTTCTGTTAGTTCATTAAATTATCAATGAGAAATATTTGAATGTGAATGGGGATGGTTTAAGTGTGGAGAATCTGTATATAATCAATGTACTTAGAAGCCTTGGTAAATTATTAGATAAAGTGATCAAAACTTCTTTTCAGGAAAAGAAAGAATTTTTCCATGTTTCTTTAGCGAGCTAGGCCTTTTTCTTCTCCTTTTTCTGGCAAGAGAAGATGAAAGGCTGTACTCCTCTGATGAAAGGACTTTATTGTTATTTATTTATTCATTGGTTGCTGTATACAATTAGTCCATTTGGCATCAAGAGGAAACAGCAGATGCTTTGAAGGAGAGAAGAACAAAACAAAGTACTTTGAGCTGAGTGAAGGTTACATTTATAGCTTGGTACCAAAACCCCACAGCGCTCAGTGTTTGTTTCTCATGCAAATCGCCGTCGGGACAGTCCGTGCTGCAGCGTTTGCCGCTCCCGGAGCCAGGCTCCCGCTGCCTCTCGTCACCAGCTGCGCCCGGAGCGCGGTGCCCTCCGGGCCCGGGCTGGGCTGGGCTGGGCCTCCTGGGACAGCCGCGCTCGTGGGGCCCCTCCGAGTCCCTCCGAGCCCCTCCGAGCCCCTCCTCAGCCTCTCCGAGCCCCTCCGCAGCCCCTCCGCAGCCCCTCCGCAGCCCCTCCGCAGCCCCTCCGAGCCCCTCCGAGCCCCGGGCTCCGGCCGGGCTCTAAAGCTCCCGAGCCAGCGCGGGAAGCGGCAGCTCGGGGGTGGGAGAAGGGCATTTGTGACCCCGGTCGCTGCCAGCCCAGCACCCTGCCCAGCGCGGGCACGCTGCAGCTGGGCGCTTTCCTCCGCCGCAGCCTCTTCAACTGAACTGCGCAGCAGTGACACGGCTGTGAACTTTGCGCAGGCTTCTGTGCAATTCAAAAAGCTGAGCGGTGAGGATAATTCTCTGCATTCCTCCAGAGAGGCTCCAGCTTTTCTGGGGAGCCGGGGAAGCAATGGGAAAGCGCAGGGGGTGATGCCTGCACGCACAGCACAGCAGCCAAGATCCTTCTCCAGCTGGAGGAGCAGCAGCGCGATGCGCCTCGGGGGCAACTGGGGGCTGCTGGATGACACCAGCAATTAAAAGCGACAGTACTTCCAAACTAAAAAATCTCTTGTACCCGGCCAGTTCTGTTAAATTAATTAGAGGGACCACTGCTTTAAACCTGTGTGCCCGAGCAGCTGCCGCTGCTGCAGTTACGGGCACTCGCTAAGGTGGGGGCACTTCTGGCCGAAACCTTGCTGGAGGGGTTATGCCACAAGAACTACTGCTACTGAGTCCCAAACAAAGACTCCTTCCCAACCTAACAGACTTTCAGTTGTACTGTAGGCTGGCATGCATGTCCCTTTCCTGACAAGCCTCGTTTGCCAGCTTAATACCCTGATAGCAAATAAAGGATTCTCTAATGGATCCTTCTCTTGCAGCTAGAGAAAAAAGAAGGAAGCCTGATACTAACTGTTCACCACTTTTACTAAGTGGTCAATATCCCTTGTTCATTCAATATAAAACCACAGCATACAGTCTAAGACTGCTAGAGAAGAGCAGGCGAAATATACCTGAGTTACTCCAAGTCCTTTGCCAGAGCTGCAATTTCAGATTCCCCGAGCTGTGACCCATTTGTGACCCACAGACCTCTTCTACTTCATTTGAGAAAATATTTTATTAACTTAAAAACTCACAGTAGTTTCTCATTTAGAAACAAACAAAAGCCTCTTCACATTTCATTTTATAGTCATGTCTTAAGTGATAGATGCCCAGGAGTAATGACTTGTAGCAATGCAAAGAAAGGTCACAGCATATGAGCGGGGAGCAGGAGTCCCCTGTACTCCCACCTAAGAATCCTTCCACTGACAATGATCAGAGACAACTGCACTTTAAGAGTCCTTTAGGGAAATTGTTTCAGCTTGATTCTGTTCTACTATTTAGATTTCTCTTTCATGGCTTAGCTAGATTTTATGATGATTCTGAATTGGACTATTTGGACCTTTTTGGTAAAAAGAACAGAGCTGATAATTAAACCCTATCTTCTTCTATTGCCCCTGCTTCACTGCTTACCGTGTATCTTCACAGGTGGATACACACATGCACACATGTACCTGTGTGTGTATATGTATACACAGGATATACATATATATATATATATATATGTAAAATGAGATCTGCATTACTATCACCACTCTAAAATTAAGTCAGTCCTGTTATAATAACATTTGCCCATTCCTCCCAGACTATCATAGCTGTTTACCGATTCCCAACTCCACATAGAACTTCTGTAGGAAAAAAATCATACTCTGATTAGAGTAATCATATTCTGATTATTCAGAACAGACTCAGGTTATAGATTGATGCATTTTTAGCTACCATGAGATTTAATCCAGTAGTCTAATACAGAGGTTTATAATAGACAAGATAAAGTACCAGATGCCGAAACACATTTTTAACACAAAGTAGCATTATAACAGAATAATGATAATTGTAACAAAAACACAGTATTAGTTTAATGAAGTTAGGCTAGAGTAGCTAGTAACACATCTGAAGATAAGAATCAGCTCTTTTTTCAGTTTGGAAGTGCCTCTGTACACATTACCTGATTCACATGGCCCCTTATGTTTCATGCTGATGTTTCTTTTCGCAGCATAAGCCGTGTTGAACTGACAGATGTTTTCATAGGTTTTCCCATCAGGTCCACAGATGCTTTCCTGAGATTTGCACACACACTGGGGTTCAGGGACTTCCCCAAACCTTGCTTCATCAGCATCCAACCTGCACTCGAGGTGATCCCCACACTGCCCATAAAAATGATTGCCCTGGTCCAAGTCGCAGATCTGACCTTCCACGTTCCCACATTCTGGGCAGCAGCCACAGCGATCCAGCACAGCCCCAGCTGGACAGTCCTTGGGCTCAGAGCAGTGTGCCAAATCACATTTTCCACAACTATCTCCTTCCCTTAGCAGCCTCCACCAGCCTCGGTGGTACAAGGCAGGGAAACTCTGTGAAACCTGTACCAGTGCTACCAGCACAGCTGTAACCATCTGGTGCTTCATCTTGAGAGTGTAACAAAAAGCAGAAAAGGTCCCTGGAGTAAAGCCAGGGAGAGGAAAAAAAAGCAAACCAAAAAAGAGCAAGCTAGTGAGAGAAAACCATCACAATCCTGGTTTTGTTTTAGAATATCAGCTGTACTCCGAACACAGGCTTTAAGAAAAAATTAGTATCAGATTTCTAATCTGGAACTGATAATAAAAATGCATAAAAACCCAGCAGCTTTTCCCTAATGCAGTTTGGAATGTGAGTACTGCTTGCACAGAGACCAGACTGCCCCTTCTGACAGCTGAGTTGAAGCTCTCTGAAAAGCTGTTTGCTCCATGTCTCATTGAGCCAAATTTGCAAAGCCTTGCTCTACTGAAACATTACATTGCAGCTATTGTGGAAAGGGGAACAGGGAAAAGGAGTGTAAAATGAAAAAAGTCACTGCTATGAGTGGCCCTCCCCTACAAGGGAGGCCCTTGCCTACATCAGGCAAAATAGATGTCCACAAAAAGATAAATATGTGTACAAAGTAGCACCCAAAAACCCAGTGCCCTGGGGCTTGGCCAATACTCTAGAGACTAGAGCTTGCTGCAAGATCAAATGTGATCCATTCCTGATCACAGCTAAGGGCTCTGAATTAACACTTTATTTACAGGCTCTATACAAACAAGAGGCAATCTAAGTCAGCTGCAATTGACTTTAAACTCTCAGGTTTAAGATGCAAGATGCCTGTACTCATTAAAGGACCCATTGTTTGTGTCTCCAAGTATTTTCTGCTCAGTTTTTATGGGTGTCTGTGCCTTGCAACACAAAACGTGGTCCATGTTTGGCTCTAAGAACAATGTGCAAAGGTTTAGAGAACAGGCACACGTAAGCAAACTGCTGCAGCTTCAGAAGGAGATTCTGCTGAAGTATTAGATGCTATGCTCATCTTTTCAAAGCACTTCTTTGCCTTAGTTTCTTAAGATGTGCTTACACTGAGGTTACAAAGGAAGATGAAAGAGGTAGCTTGGATTTCTTTCCATGCTTTTTCTGTGCGTATATGGCTGCCACTTCAGGGACATGGCTTTGCAGGGTCATTTCTCACCAGGTGTTGCACTGTTCTTTCTTCATCTCAGGATTTAGATGTGCTCCCTATCTCCTGGCAGAAATCTCCCTTCCTTTGCCCTGCTGGTGAGATATTGTAGCCCACAGGCTGCTGTTACCATTGTTCAAACCACATGCAGCTCACCAGCAATTCATCTTCCTGGCTGTGGGGGTGGAAGTGAAGCATCATGGACCTGCAGCCCTGCAAGCATGGCTCAATGCCATGGGTCAAAGATCACCACTACCTACAAAGGAAATGTCTCTGTGTGCTAGCTTAAAATAATCCTACGTGCATCACAGTTTGAAGACAAACACATAAAACTAGGACACTGTTAACAAGATGAAATAAAAGAGAAGTCATGCTTGTGGCCTACTTTTCTTAAAATCTTCCACAAGTGTAGCAGTGTGATGTCATAGTTTGTCTCAGGTATCCTGTCCTTTCCCAGGTGTCAATCACTTCCCCCTCTCCCCG
>JAYDZK010000039.1:302099-327490 GCA_034509185.1 Euphonia xanthogaster | reverse complement strand
CTCGTCTCCAGCACCAGCTGCAGCATCCAGCCAGCCAGAGGTGTCTCTGAGGTGAATACACCGCAGCTGCCGCCTTTTGGTCAAGCAGCAGAGGCTAGACAAGCCCGGACAAGCCCCATCTGGATATATATTGGAATTTATTCCTATACACAAGCAGCTTTTCTTCCTCTGTTTTTTGTTCATGGTGTGTAACTCCTTGCATAAGCTCAGTGAAGGATGCATTTTGTTGTACTGGCCTTGCATCCTCTGGCTGCATTCACAAAGGCAAATCTTTTGAGGTCATATATTTACTTTTCATCCCAAACATTTTTACAGCTTTTCCTAAGTTCAGCTCCCGTACCTTCTGCACCATTTGAGATTACCTCTTCCTTTGAGTTAAGTAGCAGGCTGCTTCAAAATCACTTCCTTCTCCTGAACAGCACGAAATGCAATTTCCCCCAGCCTACACTGATAACACTTTTCAAAGCTAGCCTGGAGATACCTGCAGGGCACTGATTTTTTGACTGATCACTGGGATAATTCATATTCTGCATGTGCAAGTTTTTGCTTTGAACTCTGAATCAGACTGTAAACAAGTAAATTATGTGTGAAATTGATGCTTTTAACACTGAGAGTCAGAAAAAAAAAGTAACCTCAATTTAATGGGAAATTGATTCTTTTGTCCTGTTTGATGTGTTTTATTTCACATTTCTTTATCGAGTCTTAATTGGACATTTAGTTTTGCACTATAGAGTCTAGTCATCACAGTATGTCATTATCTGTCTGTACAGCTTATGTTACAGCTGTAGGGGATGAGTACCTATAGGATAAGAATTTACTAAGACTCATATGAGGTAGAGGAATGTTTATGGCCGTGAAGCCATATGTGCAAAGTGAAGCTAAAGCAGGAAGGAGCTGCAGGCCAGCAACACCCCTGGCAGGGTGACGTTTGTCTGGCATCTCTCAGGAAACCTAGGATCTTAGTGCTGAAAAACAGGGAGTGTGTTGCAAGGAAGTACCTCCTGTGAGCTGGCACAGAGGAAACCCATCACAGATATCCTAGAAAGCATTTTTGGCATTTACCTGACTCATGTAATCTGAATTCTTGGTGGGTTCAGCCTCTAAATTAAGAACTGGAAGTGCCTGCAGTCTCGTTTACACAGCTGCCACCTGGCAGATGATCTGCAGCTGAGGGTTACCTGGTCACAGATTCCTGAGATCACCTGGAACAAATTGAGGTTAAAGCACTGTGGTATGACATGGAGAAATGACCTGGTAAATCTCTGAATGTCTTTCATTATCAAGCCAGCTGTGACAAGCTGAGGAGAACTCCCCACACTGGAAGGATGTGTGGCAGTCAGAGCAGAGGGGGGGGAGGGAGAGAGAGCACAGCTGGGTTTGAAGAGGCACATCAAAGGCATAGTCCCATCTGCTTCAGGAATAAAATATGCTTTATTATTTCAGGATGTCTCTAATCCCTGAAGCTTGCTTTGGTAGGGAAAAGTGCTGATTTTCAGCACAAACCTTGAATAAAAACCTAAGCATATTCCAGAAGGAAACACAAGCAGCAGTGGATGAATGTCACCACTGGGGCTGCAGGACAACCAGCACTGTGCCCTGTGCTTTCAGCCAGCAGCCCCCAGGTGCTGCCTGCAGGGCAAGGGCACTGGAAGCTCACAGCCCCAGCGAGGGCAGGAGGCTGCAGTGATGGGGAGCTGGCTGCCATCAGCTGGGAAATGACACCTTGGAGAATCGTGTCCTGAACAGAGAGGTGGAGCAGCATTTACGTGCCCTGGTCTCAGCAGGAAGGGCTGTGCTGGCTGTGCAGCAATTTCCCTGGCTTTTCCCCAGTATTTCCATATGGCATGATCAGTGCAAGGAGTTCTGCCACCTTCCTGTGGAAACACAGGCTGGATGACGGGCAGGGAGGGGGACACAGCAAAGCAGCCCAGGGCTGTATTATGCTCAGCTTCTGATTTGTATCACATTGTTCTGCTTTGTATCATAATAAGGAAGGTATGTGGCTGATGCAATTTGAAATTCTGTTGCTGGTGATTTTTGAGGTACTGCTCCTTCAGCTGAAATATGGTTTTATAGTTTTAGAAACTAGAGTGCTCTGTCTCTTAGGCTGTAGTAATTACCTATACTTGAAGTTCCTTAGAAATAGGAAATCTTGGCTGACTCAGTGTGCTTCTATCCAAGGAATTTTATACTTGTATTATGTGCAGAAAAGAAGCATTAAAGAATGTTCAGGCTGTTATAGTGGGTCAGAGCAGGCTTCAGGTGCCTGTGCCCAGTGGGTACCTGCATTACCTGCTACTGTACCCATCTCCTGGGAAAACGTTTCCCCCCATAGTATCAAGAACTGAGCTTCAGTCAAGGTGCTTAGCTCACCTGAGAGCAGTATTTAATTTTGTTGAAGTAAGTGGCAAATGGGCATGACTGCTGCCATGTGCTGGTTCCTCCCAGAAGTGCTGACTGCAGCAGTCCTGGGATCTCCAGACGGGGCCTTTTCTGGGGCCAGTCCAATGTGCTGACACTGCTTTCATCTCATCATTAGTGCTGTAAGCACATGAACTATAAGTTAATCCTACTGTAACATGATTATTAACTCCATTAATCAAAGGCAGGAGATCCATAATTAACTTATTCTCCAGCATCTAGTAAATTATTCTGCTATGAGCTTTAAGAAAGCAATTGTTCCCTAATATGCAAAATACAGTGGAGCTATTAGACTATAATTGTATTATTAGGTTATAAATTTTGCATATTTTAATAAGATTTTAAATTTTTTTTGTAGGTTAAAATGTAGGTTAATTTTTTTAGGGTTTGACATATAATAATAAAAAAAAATCAAAATTAATGTCTGTCCCCTACCTGTAAGCTTATCTTTCCATGAAAGGCTTTGACCAGACTTTTGGTGACTCACCTTGCACCTGTCTCCAACAGTGGCTCACTGTAGATTCCTCCTGTTACGTATTTCAGCATATTCATTGTTGGTCACTGCAGACAAATTTTAACTTGAAAATATAAAAGAAGTGCCTGATAGCACTGTGCTGGTACCAAATTCTGGGTTTGTTTCAATTCAGGCTCACTGACTCCTCTTCCTACAAGTTATTTCTTTCCAAAGGGCCAGATATATCAAGGGTTCTCTTCAAGCCTGTTTGGTGTCTCTTCTGTCCTTTAAGTAGACCAAATTTCTGAAAACTCTGCAATCTTATCCAGAAACACCTGAGCCTCCCATCCCAGAACAGAAAAGTGGTCCTGGAAACATCAGCAGCTGTTAATCAAGTATTTCTGCTTGATTAACAGAAGTAATTCTCTTGAGAGATGAGAGTTGCAGTGAGGAGACTTTCACAGAAAATACCAGGACATTTCACCCATATGCTCTGCCCACATTTCCAGCCTGGCAAATCCAGCCTGCTCCTCTTAACCCTTTCTCTACACTTCCATCATGTATTGCCCTATAGAAGCAAAAGCCATCATTGTTCCTCTTCCTGTTGAGAGGAAGCCATGAATTTTTGAGGACCTTCTGCCTTTGTTTTGGGAATGCTTTTCTGTTACATGAGGTAATGGGCTGGAGACAGACACATAACACAACACAATGATCAAGATCAGCAAGCAGCAATCAGTTTATTATGGCTGCCCTTTTTATGGGGCTTTGAATCTTCCAGGCCCAGATAGCTGAACGGAGACCTCTCTCTGCCCACCTCTCTGGCCAGTGGGGTATCTGCATTTAAGTTTGAACAGGGCTGGGTAAGGTCTCTGTTACCTCTTTTCTAAAATGAGCTAGGTCAGCCAATTTGGATTTGTTACAGCTAGATTTATCTTGTTCAGTTACAGACTAGCTGTACTGTGACATTTTTCCATTAGCCCTCTGTTTTGCACAGACCACAGTACTTTCAGGTGTCATGTTTTACTGCAGTTTCATGCAGAGTGAAGCAATTTTTGTGTCAAAGGCAGTTGCTGTGTACATCACCAGTAACATGGGAGTGCTACCAGATACAGCAGGGCTTCAAAGACACCAGGGCTTGGGGAAAACACATCAGACCTTGGCCCACAAACCCCAAGAGCAACACAAGAAAGAGTCTTGCACATGCTGCCAGCTACAAGCAGCAGGACAGAAATGGGGCAGTGGACTGGGGGGCCTGCAGGCAGTGGGCAGCAAAGGGTGGGAAATACAGGTAGGGGTGTTGTGGCACCTACTCACCTCTGCCACCAGGATGTGGCTGGCATGAAAGTGTCCAGCAACATCCATGTGTGCCCCTTGCTATTCTCAGCCCCTTCTGGGTTCAACATGCAGTAGGATGTTGGAAAACTGGCCTGGCTCCTGCTGCAGACCTGCAACAGCTGTGCTCTAAGCATTTGGAGAGGGGCAGGAAGAAAACAAAATAGAAAACCCTGACGCAGTTCTGACTTCAGCAATGTTTCAAGGTGCTTTTAGCAGACAGTCTGAGCAGTGGTGTCATCTCTGGCTGCTGTGGGTGCCCATCCATCCCTCCCCTGCAGACGCAGAGATAGGAAGAACACGAGGAGGCTGAAGCTCCAAGTTGACGCTGGTGCTGCTACCAGCAAAGTTCTTCAGAGTGGCAACCACAGTGTTTCCTGGGAAAGTCTAATGGAAAGGGAGATCTCCAAAACTTGCAGACAATGAATACAGAGTAATTTTTATTGCCAACCTTAATGTTGATGGATAGGACAATTTACCTTGTCCAGTTTATATAAGAGCAGCTGATATAAAATTACTTCATAGCTGGATATTTATAAGAAATTTCATTTCAAATAATGTTGTTCTTGCCTCTGGTGGTGCTGTAGTTTAGCCCATTATTACTGGGAACTAAATCTTTAGGATATTCCAGCTGTAACTGTAGGGCCTGTCTGTCTACAGAGCAAAGTTAATATTTTCCAAAGCAAAGGAAACTTTATAATGGAAAGTCACATTAGCAAAAACTACCTGTCCCTAAAACCAGCCAGGAGGAAATCAGGCACAGAGAGGAAATTTGGGGGATGTTCCTTCAGATGCTCCTGCTTTCTCTCACAGCAATACTGGGTCTTCTCCATGGCAGTGAATGCAAAGATATTCAATCTTGGTCCTCCTCTAGGAAAGCGACCGGAATCCAAGCTGTGATATAAGCAACATTCTCTCACCTTGTCTCTGCTGCACATGGATCTTGCATAAACTACTCCTGTCTCTTGAGGGAAATAGGATTCACCCCTGGTGCCAGGCCTGAGCCACATCAAAGCAGCAAAGTCATAACAAAAGCTGTGGCTAATGAAAGCAAGCCCTGAGAGCAGCCACTGGCTGAAATCAGGGAGTTGTTCAGGTTGGAGAAGGCCTTTCTGGGAAAGGGTCTGTAGCATAAGTCATGTGAGGAGCATCTGAGGGAGCTGGGAAGGGGCTTAGCTGGAGCAAAGGAGGCTCAGGGGGGATCTTGTGGCTCTGCACAAACTCCTGACAGGAGGGGACAGCCGGGGGGGTTGGGCTCTGCTCCCAGGGAACAGGGACAGAAGGAGAGGGAACGGCCTCAGGCTGGGCTAGGGGAGGCTCTCGTTGGATATTATGGAAAATTTCTTCCCTGGAAAGGTGGTGGCATTGGGACAGACTGCCCAGAGCAGTGGTGGAGTGCCCATCCCTGGAGGAATTTAAAAGCCGTGTGGATGGGGCACTTGGGAACAGGGGCTCGTGGTGGCCTTAGCAGGGCTGGGGGAATAGCTGGACTTGATCATCTTGGAGGGCTTTGTACAAAGAAATTCCTTTTGTTAATATTAATATTTGGTGGCTAGTGTAAAACACATAAGGGAATTTTAGTTGGGTTTTAAAGAAAGAAACCAATACAGAGAAGAGGTAATGATTTTTTTTTTTAGTAGGGAAT
Organism: Euphonia xanthogaster; assembly: GCA_034509185.1. NCBI lineage: Eukaryota > Metazoa > Chordata > Aves > Passeriformes > Fringillidae > Euphonia > Euphonia xanthogaster. The sequence continues at coordinate 321,638 of JAYDZK010000039.1, read as the reverse complement.
CTCTCTGAGGGGTTGTGTTCATATCACAAACATTCACTTTATTACATTTTATGGAATGGACTTCAAATGCCAGTATATACAAGCCAACACTTCATTATTGGAGTTTGTGTTTATCCGCTTGCCATTGTCAGCCTGTTCCACTCTGTCTTCTTGTGCTACTCTTTGTTAAAGTGATGATTTATGAATATGTGGGTTAGATCCCTCAAACTACAGTGTGGTAAAGTGGTTCAATAAAAAGTTATTAAAGTAAAAAATCTATAGTTTCACGTGCTCTGTTCACTTTCTCTAGGAACCCCCAAGAAGAGATCCTTAAGCTAAGCAAACACTGCATGCTGAGACTCTAACATTAGCTACAACCTGAGAGGCCTCGCCCAGCCAGAACTCTGCTGAATGAAGCCACTGCAGGCAATTCCAATTCTGCCCACATAACTGCAGGATTGCCCCCTCTCAGTGATGAAAGCAGCACAGACCAGAAAAGGGTGCCGGGTGGGGGAATCTGCCATAAAACATTCATTTTACAATCAGCAAATAAAGACTTCTACTATTCTCAAGCTACACAGTACATAGTACCAAATAGCATTTGGTTCTTTAATGAAACTGTGTGGCCACATTACATTTATCTTTAAAAGAAAACTTTGGCTTCTGCTGATTGCAGGATAAACAAAGCTGACTTCGGGTAGTTTCCAGTGCCCACTTAGAATATGATTTTTCTCAAAAAAGTAACAGTGTTTCAGCCTAAAAGTGAAAGTATGAGAGCGAAAGGGTGATTTAGACTAGCCTACCCCAACCCATGCACGTTTCACACCCAGCAGCACTGCTGACTTGCCACAGCTGCACAGCCACGTAAAGGAGAGGATGACAAATGGCTATTTGTGCCTATGGCTGGCAAGGAGTGAGAGCTGCTTGTAGTAGTGAAGGCTGAAGGAAACATTCTCCAGGACAAAAAATAATTTGTGAGGAAGACATGGAAAGTGGTAGAATCTGTTCACGTGCAGTACAGCAGGAAGAGTATAAGAGATGGGTTACAAAATGATTTTGCTGCCTCTATTTCATGTTCTCAAATCTCTGAAAAAATTCAGCTCAACAAACAACAACCCTCCATCTGTCTCAGGGATGGAGAACTTCAGCAAGTGAGGGTTATCTCAGTGAGTTACAGATTAAAAGCTGGGAGGCACCACTGTGCACTACCGAATCACCATCCTGGCACTGCACCATCCAGGACAAAGCAGCACCATGCACAGGAGCATCCCACTGTGCTGCACTGCACTGAGCTCCTGCTGCTGCCTCAGGGCTCTCACTGCAACAGAGCAGCTATTGAGGCAGCAATCACAGTCCCTCTGTTCTCTCTGGCAAACAAAGAATAACAGTCATGATCTTATTCATCCTCTGGGACATCTCATCTTGAAGATTCCAACCTGCTCCAAGCTACCAAAATAATTCTGCCACCTGTAGTGCTCTGCAGCTGCCAGTGCAGTCCTGCACACCCATCTCCAGCCAGGTGAGGTGTGGAATGAAATGCATCTATGAGCAGAAGAGCCCAGCACAGCCACTCAGCTGAAGAGCTGCTGTCAGACTCAGTGCTGCTGATGCATGCACGCCTCACACACTTCTTCTGGGTACCTCAGGAAACACAAGGAAGCTTTTTGTCCACATTGAATTCACTGAGGTTAGGTACCTGGATGCCCACTGACACAATTCCTCTCCTGCTGAAGTAGGAGAATGAAGCAACTAATTTCTACTAAAAATATAGATAATAAGCCCAGTAAAACACATTGACCACCATGAAAAACAAAGGGAAAAGCAATTTGGAGTAGTGGTCCACATTGCCAGGGTTCTGAATTGTGAAATAACCAATGATCCTATGCATTTTGTTCCTCAAGACACATTTGATTTTCTCATGACTTTTCATGGTCAAGTCACTGCAGTTAACATTATCGCTGGAAATCTCAATGCTTGTGAAGCTGATTTTTTGTTTATAGCTGGTGATAGAATTTTTGAGGATGTTGGTGATGTTAACTTCTTCAATTTCTTCGGTCAGTTCATTTGCAGGCCCCTAGGAAACAAGAGTGGACAGTTTTAAGGTCTGTCTTCTCCTGCAGAGGAAGAAGACCATAAGGATAAAGACATAAGAGTACAGCTTCATATGTGGTCATCCCAATACCCAAACATACCTTTCAGCTGCTGCCTAATCCTAGGAGGGCCTGAGGTCCAAGAGATGCCTGCTTCCACCACTGTATTTCTAGAGATATTTTCAGATCCACGAGCAAGTTTTATTCTGGGTAATCCAACATCCATCTCTTCCTGTCTACACAGTAGCTTAATGGCTGGGAACTCAGTATTGTGGTGGGAAACCTCCTTTTCCCCGACAGGATTTGGGCCCTTGATGACAACTGGACTACAGTCATACCTGATTATTTAATTTCTCACACTAAAGCTGAGCCCTTGAACAATTGCCTCTCACAATCCCCACAGAACACTGTGGGACAGATGTTTGGAGGCATGGCATCTTCTGGGAAGGAAGGAAGAAGGGTTCTGTTTTCCTCTGCTAGAGGGAAGTACCTCCCTTATTGGAGTTATTTGGTAGAAGAGTGATGAGTTGTGTTATACTGGCTCTTCTCTTGAGTGCATTTGAAAGCAGTGGTGCTTCCTGCTCACATGAGCTCAGCTCAGGGCTGGGACCCAATCCATTGCCCAGCCCAAGTGCCTTTCTGGATTTGGTCCTGTGAACCCAGCAGGACTGCCAGCTAAGGCTGCTGCTCACAAGTCTGCCAGAGACACAGAATTCCTGTGCTATTCATGTGTTCGTTACACCCAAAAGTTTAGATTTAGTGCCAGTTAGGAGAAGCATTGTTGATGTATCCATAGCAAGAAGACCATTTGTCTTGTTCAGTTAATGGAGAACTAATTGCTGCCAGTCCAAGACCACTGGCCTTAATAAGGTACGTCAGGCCTTACCTCTTCTGGTGCTTTAGCTGCACGCTTCTGTGAGGAGCTGTAGTGAGCCACTGCATATTCCACAAGGGCACCAAAGATGAAGCTGAAGCAGATGCCAAGATAAACATCAATGGCCTTAATGAAACAGTTGGTTTTTGAAAGTGAACTTCGTGAGCCGATCATCAGAGTTGTCATAGAAAGCACTGTTGTAACTCCTTGGAAACAGAGACACTTTTCTTGTGGACACTTTGGAGAAGTCTTGGCCTACCCTTTTGTTTATGTCATTGCTCTCTATTGCTGGCTGCTTAAAGCACATCACTTCTTACCAAATCCAAATCATCCATCATAGCAACTGAAATACTTCTGAAGCATTCACTAGCTTCACACAGGCTCTCCCTGCCTTTAGGACCTTGGCTCCAACAGGCAGTTGTCTCTCTTGTTTTTCATGCTTTCAGTAAAGAAATCCCTCCATCCTGCTTTCTCCAAAGCACACCCCATGTGCCCTGTCCTCTACTCTATGCAATGGATCTCCTGAGAGCTTCAGCCACACACAGCCCTGCAGGTGGGCATGTGTCCCTGCCACAGCATCTCCTCCACACCAACCCAGCTCTGCCCCAAAGAACAGCAGAAGGTGAGCAGACCATTTATCCCTGAGCAGGTAGCTCAAGAAAAGTACCATCTACCCACCCTTCAAAGGCTCCTCTGTCTGCTTAAATCTTCTCCATTCTTCAGGCAAGAACTCACCAATGCAGGTTCTTGCAGGCACTGAGTCCAGTGTGATCCAAAAAGAAACCCAGGACAACATGACAAGCAAAGTGGAGGGCACATAGGTCTCCAATATGAAGTAAAGGACATTTCTTCTCAGTTCAAACTGTAATACGAGTCGTTGGTAACTGCCTGTTTATGAAAGGAAGAGACTTGGTGAATGTGAGGTTCCCAAGGACCCCAAAGTAAAACTGGGACAGCCCAGCACCTGCACCAGCTGATGGAGCTCAGCAGAGCTTATGCAGGTAACGCACCTGACACAGGAGGATACACACAGGACTGACAGGCAAAGAGGCATCTGAACAACCCCATCTGAGCAGCAGATGCCTTGCAAAGGGGCTCCTGCCCCTGAGCATAGCAGGAATGGTACAGCAGGGCCTTAGCTGCGAGCAGAGCAGGGCTGATGCTCTCACACTCAGCACAGCACCTTTCCCAACACCTGCTCTGAAGGGCACTGCCAGGTTCAGCCTTACCTGATGGCTGAAAAAGAGACAAAATATTTGTCTCTTGATGTCAGCAGGCTCTGGCTCACATCCCAAAGCACCCCTGTGCCTCATCATCACAGAGAATCAGACTCCCATTTTCATTAGTGATTTATGATATTTGTAAATGGTATATTTTTGAGCTCTCCATCTTTTAAAAACCAATTTGTCGTAAATACTGATAAAAGGGTTCTGAGGCTGGATCAGTTGTGTTTTCAGGATGTATTTCTGTTCTATAAACAACAATTCCCTTTGAAGCATAGAAACAAAGTCCATGTTGTTCATGGGCTGTGTATGCAACAAAACAACAAAACACTGTTATTTTTAAAACCTTGTCATTCTAAGGAAGTTTTGCCCCCTTTCATACTATCTGTAATTGGAGAAAAGAGTATTTTACACTGATAATGAAAAAGACATTGAATCCTGATTACAAAAATATGTTATTCCATCATGACAGAATTGTGATTTACAAAGAAATGTATAATTAAAAAAATTAATTTTAGTCCTAGTTACTGTAAACATTGCTTTCCACAGTACCTATACACTGCGCATCTGGATAGAAGGGATAGAGTTTCTTCAGGTATGTGTGGAGGAAAATAGTAAGAAGGAAAAAAAAATTAAAATCCATCAAATGAATACAGTATATTTTAACCTTCCATCCTTCTGTGGATTTCCATCTTACAGAATAGCCTGACTGCAACTAATAGGATGTCACCACCTTTCTGTTCATCTCTTTTTGTGAGATTAAGATCGGCTAAAGGCTTTACTGGTTCAGGACTGAGTCAAACGATCCTGGCCCACAGAAGGAGAGGAGATGGGAGAGCTTTCCCTGCTTTTTTCTCTCCCAGATTTACCTGTCTCCTGCTGTGACTTGGAGACCAGGGTGTGGTAGCGCTCCACCGTGTACTGGGAGAGCCGCAGCTTCTCCATGCCGTGCACGGAGTTGTTTCCCCTCAGCCAGGTGAAGGTGACATCGTTCTCATCGTAGCCCCCTAAGGAGAACACAGACACTGTGTGACTGCTGTGGCCAGGGAGAGCCCAGCTGTGCCCTGCTCTGCCTCCTGTGGGGAGCAGAGGCCTGATCCCGGCACTGCAGACTGGACAGAGGCCCCTGAGCTGTGTCTGACCACACGGGGACATTGGCTGTGCTTCCTTCACTGCCCTTGGTCTGCTGCTCCAGATGTGGACAGGAACACACACCTCTGGGAATGACACACAACATGCAAGCTGCAGTTGTTTACATGGGGTATTCATGTTTTCAAAGATAATCCACTGCTGTCATACACAGCTTGATTGCATACAATGGGAAATTAGTACTGCTGTGGTTAACCCTCAAACATAGACTCTCTCTGGTGTCTGAGAGAAGAGCAGGAGAAACACAGTGGTTAAGAAAGAGAATTCAGATCCCACTGAGCCCCTTACCACAGGGCAGAAGCACATTTCACTGTCATCTACTCAAGTGCTTCAAAACATCAGAAAATGCATTTTCAGTTATGCAGAAAATGCATTTCAGGAGCTTACAGCTGAGACTGCTATGTGGTTATGAACCAGGCTCCTCTGACTGGGTACACATTGTCCAGGAAACCTGCTCATCAAAACAACCTTTTCTACACATCATTCCTCATATCCTCAAAGGCATTAAGTTACTGAGGACAAATAACTGCACACAACATTTAGGTAACACAAAATTCCTGCCTCAAAGTAGTGGGACTCCATATATGCCATCTGAGTGTGTGCCTCCAGGGATGACATAACCTCAGGTTAGAATGAGGGGTACCTCAATCTGAGGGGTAAATCTTGTATTGAGTTGCCAGCCTGCCGTTCCCTTCAAAAATTTGACTTAATTTAGGAAACAAGTCCATCAGTTTCACTGATTTAATTCTTTTATTAAGAGCCCTTCTTTGAGACTATGAGTAGGGACGCTGTGATTCTGATAATAAACCATTTGTCCTGGTAGAAAGAATCAGATGAAGTTGCAGCTCTATTTACATCTAATTGTGTTTTCTTATTAGACACAAATTACCAGAGCTTGGGCATGATGAACTCCTAAATTAGGTGTCCAGAGCATGAATCCCTGAGTAGAATCCTAAGCATGTGACTTTTCAAAGTTCCTAAGTGGTTTTATAAATCGTGTTTAATCAGGAAAATTTTATAAGTGATAGATTGTTGTTAATTCATCTGGCGTATATTTAAATAGCATTATTTCTGGGCACTTATCCTAATGAAATCTCCAGTGGGCAATATGTATGTAATTTCATTGGAATTATACAGCAACTGAGCATGATGTAGGACCCAATCAGTTTTAAACCAGGCCTAAACATGCTCCGCTTTAGCAGAAGAGGCCAATCATTATTATTTCAGGAGCTATTCTTTGTAATAAAGTTAACCATGGTGAACTAATATGATTTTAATGTGAAAATAATATGTGCTTCCCTAGGTGCTTCATGCTGCAACCCCAGAAGTTAAAAATTTGGTCTTTTCCATGCTGAGATGGTGGAAGTTTGGCTTTGTGTCATGCAGCAGGAGCTGGCTGCCTGCTCATCACAGGTCTGGAGCAGCAGCACTGCGCTGGCTGAGCTTTGGGACAGCAACCCTGCAGTGGCCCATGTTGCCTTGGAGTCTTTCTCAGCCAGCATTGCCTTAGGTGAGCTTTTAATCTGAGATGAAGAATCTGATAATTCCTCTTCTTGAGACTTCTCAGTCTGATACTCTTCTGTTGACAAGGGTCCCATCCTCTGTATCCCCTCCCTAGTGGGGGGGCAGCTATCACAAACCTGGGTTTGGCCCTAATTTAAGCTCATGAGTTTGAGAGCCATGTTCAACTCTAATTCTAGTGAGAATCACCCTTCCCCATATCCTTTTACAGTGGGAATTTGGGGGCTGCAGCCTAAAGATGTGAGAATTGTTCCTTCTTGTACTCTATCACAGGCACTTATCCTGCAAGTTAGTTTTGAAGAAGCTGTGTGTTCAAAATAATCTGAATTTTTAAAACCAACCAACATTACTTCATCCTTTCTGTACAAGACTGAATTATCTACATTTTAATAAATATTCTTTATTACCACTTGTTTGCATAAACTGCACAGTGATAGGAATTCTCTGGGCTGTGGATTACAACACAAACCTTTGAAGAATGATGACACAAGTTGTTTTCTTTTGGACATTATAATTTTTAGGAATAAAAATCTACTCCAGAAAGCCACTGTACTTGATCCAAATATTCAAGATGTGTAGTTACTTATGAATAAACAAATTTAGAGTTTTCTAGAATGTTATACTTACAGCTTTCTAGCTGCAGTCGGCATGTTTGGGTGTCCATAGGGTATTTTGACAGGTCCATGTTACAGGCAACAGTAGTAGTGATTCTGTAAGGAGAGAAAGAACTCTGAAAATTGCAATAAAAGCATGTTTTACACAGCAAACTGGATCACAAAGCTCTGCTCTGTCAGTTAGATTATTTGGACCTATGATATGAATTAACTGAGAACCCTCAAGAACAAGCACTCTCTGCAGCCACCTCAATGAAAATGTAGCCCAGGGAGGAATTTTGCTTTGACCTGGTGGGATATAGAGTGCAGATTCACATTTTTTTCCCATTGCTACAATTTGCTCATCTTAAGAAGTCAGCACTTGCGACTTGAGGCACAGTGACTAACTGCACACGTACTCTGGCTTTCTCTGATGTGGAGGTAGGTGAGTTTTGCTCTGCAGCTGAGATAACTGGGACCCAGCTAATGCAAGCTAAGGAGAGCACTGTAGGAATTGTTAACTCAAGTGCTGGGCACCTTCCTGCGGTTCATGGACAAATACACTTCTTGGTAAAAAACAGAAGTCATCACTGGACAAGCAAATGGTTTCCCACTATCACTTGAACTTTTACTTTGTGATGTCCTCCTTCCATTCTTCCCTTGCCCCCATCTGACTGGATTTTTCCACAGTGACACGTAAACTCGTGAGCTTTCTGAGCAGGCCTCAGGATACAGCATGTACCGTGATGGGAGATCCTGATCCTTGACTGGCATTTCTGGAAGCCAGAAGAGGGGGAAAGGATCAGCAGAGAATGCTCACAGCTGGCTTGTTGATCCCAAACTCATGACCTGTGACAGCTGGTACCTGCTCCTGTCCAGGGTAATTCTGGACATCTATTCTGAGCCAGCAGCAGCAAAGCCTTGTGTACCTTAAGGCATACAAGACGGTGCCATTAGAGAACAGCCTGACGAGGCGGTTGCCCACGGTGATGTCATGCAGGAAGGACCTTTTTGACTCCACAATGTAGGTGTCTGGCACCCAGAGCAACTCCACCAGGCGAGCATCCAGCGTGAAGCTCTTGTTGCCATGGAAGACCAGCCGAGGGTCTGTCCAGCGCTGCCGCAGGGAGATGGTGGCTGTGTAATCCTGCGGAACAGAGCACAGCCTGGGGATGTGTGTCCAGGCACCTGCACGGCACAGCTGGGGCACACCACGTGTGACAGGGACAGAACACATCCTTATTCAACCTAACACAGCCAGGCTTCAAGCTTCAAGCTTCACTTTTGTCACAGTTTTATTCACTCTGTAATATTTCCAATACATTTCCACTCTAAGATGTGGAGTTTGAGGACTAAAGATTATATTTAGAGTACTTTATATTTTTAATGAGCAGTTTTTATAACTGATGCTTTTGTGCCCACTTTGCAGGTAAGAGAACAGATGGGAAGCACACACCTGAGGCCACCCCATAAGTCATTGACATTACAGATCAGTCATTGCCTCGAGCTAAGAAACTCCACACATACTATAAAGCTGGTTATCAAAGAGGCATTGGCACTTTGGAGAAAAAAGGTAAGTGAATCCAACCTTGTTATGTCAGGGACATGTCAAAAAATCCACAAATAAGTCAAAAAAGAAAACTTCTGCCTTCTATTTTAATAGGAATTTTGAATCTAAGAACACTGGGATTAACTTGAGTTTGGCCTGCCAAAATCAACCTGCAGCATTGATTGGAACATTTTCACAGTGCCCCACCAGAAAAGAATAACCAGCACCACCTCAGCTCTGAAGCTGTTGCTTTGCTGAGCTTTCCGGACACCACAGGCACTGCTGGACTATTCAACTTCCTTCTCACAAGGGATGCCACACAGGAGTGATTTTTTTTTTCTATTTCCACAGGGTCTGATTTCCAGAAGGTGCTGAGTTTTTGACCAGTAGGACTTTTGGAACCACTTCTTTTTTCTTGTAAGCCCACATTACTATGGCATCTACACAGTTGTCTTAGGGTGACGTAATGATGCTTGTATTCCTAATCGTCAGTTCTGTTTATGCTGGATATTAAGTTCTGCACCTTTAAGACTGCCTCTGAAAGTGAAGGGGGGTAAAAGAAGTGTGCAGTTGGTTTTCAGAAATTTCACTTGCTCCCCCACATTCCTTCTCAAAGACTGTGTTGTCTGCAGCACAGACAGTGGGACAGAGCTCTCCCTTGCTTTTAGTTAGTTTTTAGCTAGTGGAGGCAGAGAAGTTCCCCAGACTGTGTTTTTTCCTTATTCTTGAACTGTTTGAACCTGGTCTAGACTGAAAACTCAGAAAAACACCAGGAGCTCATGCCTATGGCCCACCAGGTCCAGGACACGGCTTTCCAGTGCCGGAGGGACTGATAACAGACTGAGTGAGCCAAGAGCCAGCCCATGAAAAGGACTTTCTGAACTTGCCATCTCTTCAGAACAGCGAGAGGTTTTATTGTTTAATATTATTAATTTTTTATGCTTGTGTATACTTTGCTTGTTAAATAATGAGGTTTTTCCACTTACCTCCAAGGAAATATTTTCGTGAACCAGTTGGGGGAGGGGCCAGTTGAATCTACTTTCTAGAGGAGCCCCTTTGGGAGTTTTCTCCCAAATTTGCCCTAAACCAGGACAACAATCTGCAGTCATAAATGAGCTCTGTTTTTATCCCACCGCTGAAAGTGATCAATATCCCCCGAACAGCAAAGCAGTTTCAAAACGACCATTTCTGTGCTGGACACACAAGAATACATGTGAAGTCTCTCAGGCTTATCGCAATCTTATCTTGTAAAATAAAAGTTTTTTTCACTTACCATGTCACTCTCAGATATACTAGAAATACTTGCAATGTCCAGACTCATTGCAATTTGTACAGGTTCTCCTGCAAAGGGAATCAAATACTTCAGCAGAGAGAAGGGAAGTGTGGAGGGCACAGTAAAGCCACTCAGGATGCTGTGCAGGGTGGGCACTATCCTCAGCCTCATTCACTGTCACTAAAACTGCAGAGGCCCAGAGGGTCAGACACAGTTTCAGAGCATTAGGCTCACAAATTCTGTGATCTGAAATGCAGTTGTCACTGTTAGGGAGCTGGAGTTCTGTGTTTGGTGGTGGTAGCGGAGGGCAAATACCCATTAGCACTCACTGCAGAGCTCAGCAGTTTAGATCAGCAGTGGCATTTGCCATTGGACAGGCAGCCAGGGTCACTTTGTCCCTTGTTCCCAGCCCACACCAGGCACGGAGCGGCCAGGAACATCTGCACAGAGCACTTCCCACAGCTCAGGGAGTGCTGGGCAGCCCCGATTCCCGGCGAGGAGCCACCGAGAGGAGAGAAGGTCCCCGGTTCCCGAGAACGGGCACTCCTGAAATGCGGAAGAGCAGCGGCCTTAGCCCGGTTCAGCTGCGAGCGCCGGGAGCCACCGCGAGAGGGCAGCACCGCCCGGGACGCGGGGACACGGGGACGCGGGAACACGGGGACACGGGGACGCGGGGACGCGGGGACGCGGGGACGCGGGAACGCGGGGACGCGGGGACGCGGGGACGCGGGGACACGGGGACACAGAGACATGGGGACATGGGGACACAGAGACAAGGGGACACGGGGACAAAGGGACACAGGGACACGGGGACCCCACGGCAGGCTCGATGTTTCTCAGCATGGCCCTCTCTGCCTGCGTGACAGCAGAGCGGGGCCTTTCCTCATGGAACTGCTGAAACTGCTGCTCATCACATGAATCAGTGAGAAACGGCCAATGGACACAATTTCTGAAACTCTTTCCAGGTGGTTTTGGCTTTGATTGTTTGTTTAAAGGGTTCATAAATTTATTTCATTTGCAGAAGATGTGCATTTTTGAAAGCAGCTGTTGTTCACATCTCTGTCTATTCAGACTCAAACCCCTGCATTTACTGACCACAGGACACGACTGTGAGGACTCAGCCTTCAGGGGAGGTCACACAAGAGTCCTGGCTGGTTTTGTTTAACATTTGCTGCAGATGCAGTGGATCTCTGTTCTGTTGTTGAAAAGCATCTGCTCACTGGTGTCACAGGATTTAGAGGAGCTTTTCTAGTCCTGCATCAGGTCAGCCATTCTAGGCAGACCAAGATGGTAAATTCTGTATTGTCTCAGACATTTATTACCATGGCCAGAAAAAGGAAGCAGCTCAGGGCTGCCTGTAGCAGCAGGTGAGTCTACAATGGGAAATATCCATGGCCTTGTATAAGCTGATGGGAAATTTTTCTGTCAAGCAGGGTTTTGTTAATGGTTCAGGCACAAAACCAAAATTTTTAGAAACAAAAATGGTCATTGCTGTTTCTAAAACCTGTTCCTCTGTGTGATGACAGCACTAACCTGGAAGGTGGGAGGCCTGACACCCAAATTGCTCAATAGTCTCAGATAAGTTCCTAAATTCCTGCCTGCTCCCAACTCCCCAGAATGTCACTAGGGTTTGAAACAGATTTGTGTCGCAGTGTGAGGTGAAAGCATGTGTCAAAAGTCAGTATTCCTAGCAAGAAGAATGGCTTTGTTCCTCTAGAGCTGCATAAATAGCTATAATAGCTGTACATGACCAAAAGTAAAGCAGAAAATCACAAGGGTCAGGCTCTAAACAAAAGCTTGTACAGTTAGAGCAGAATTTAATTATTTAGTCACGTCTTTCAGAGAGGTGTTAAAGTTTATAAATTCCCTGCTCTTCACCTCACAGCTGGACCTGATCCCAAGCCCCATACATACATGCACCAGCTATTCGAGACAGTAGTGGATGCAGAGAAAGGGCAGCCTGGGACACCAACTAATTTAAAAGAAACACAACCTTTGAAACTGCAGCAAGGTTAAAGCCTGCTCTCCTCTCCACATGAGCGTTACAGACCGATTTTAAATGCTCCCATGTGTGCAGCCAACATACCACCAAAGTAGGGCCGGAGGTATTTGTTGTACCCCATGGTGAGGTTCTCAAATCCAGGGAGGAATGTTGTGCCCCTGCCTTGCAAACTGGATCCATGACCCACAGAGCTCCTGGAGACACAAACACCGACTGTTACGTGCTGGGCTGGGCACATCTGGTGTGCAGCTGCAGCTGCTTCCAGTTTGTGCTCAAACAAAAAAACAAACAGTATAAGATTGTTACTAAAACCAAGTAGATAATTGAAATCACAAGCATTTGCTCATATTGCTGTCCTGGCTGAATAATTAACACCTTCAAGAGGTGGGAAAATGGCAAATTGCCTCAGCTGATAGTTACAGGTTGCACACACAGTATCCTAATGTTCTTAAAATCCAGGTTGCACACACAGTATCTTAAGAATGTTCTGTTCAAACAGAAAAATCAAACAAGATCTGTAGATCACAAGCCTGAGAAATAGCCCCCAATCTCCCCTTCCCACTCCTCTTGTACAGTCTATAGAAGGAATATTATTTTCTTTTTTCCTCCCATTTATGACAACCTGAGACAAATCTTACAGCCCAACAGCTCCTCCTCTCTAATCTCTAGTCCCCTAAATAAGCTTCATCCTCATAACATGTGAGTGTCAGCTTCTACAGCTGCTGTCAGGAATAATACTTGAGGGGAAAGGTGGAGGACTGTGCACTTCACAGACACTCCCTCAGCTCTGTGGGCAGTGCTGCTCCAGCTGCTGGGTGTACTGAGGGTCTAACTCTAGATTACAGTGTCAAAATTTACATTTTGTGGCTGGTCACTGAAGGCAGAAGCTGTGTTATGAGGCTGACAGGTCTGTACCCTCACACAGACAGTGAGAGGGATAGGGTTTGGACTGTAAAAGGTGAGTGTTAAGGTGCAGGGTGGCACAGCCTCATCCAAGAAAAGTGTAACCCACTGAAACGTTAGGACGTTGTTCTTGCTTTGGGCAGGAGGAGGTGGGAGGCAGAGCCTTTGCTGCTCCCAGTGCCAGGAGCCTGCTCTGGGCAGGCAGCAGCCATGGAGTTACTCACAGCTCTCACCAAGGGCTTTTTTTCTGTTTCCTTCACAGCTGGGTTAATAGGGCCTTGGAGCTGCAGCATTTAAACTAAACAGGACCTTACAGCAGAATCAGGTTTTGCATAGTATATATGTAAATACTTCAACAAATCTGGGACTTGTACTACCAAGGATGGTAATAACAGAGCTGGGAACCTTGTGGGAGGCATTTCTGGTAAAAAGCTACAACCTGTGCTGGTTCTGAACAGCAAATCAGGGATTGCACTGTTAATGGACATAATGTGGTTTAGGGACCTATGCAGATTGCTCTCTCCTCTACTACATCCCTGACTGCACCCTGCCACCTTTGGATGGGCTGGATAACTGGAAGCATAGTTTCCTTTTGACCCACATTATTTATGTGAAACATCATTCAAATGTTTCCTTTAAAACAAAACAAACCCTACGCTTACCTTTGGGTTGGAAGGAAAAGACACAGACAGAAGAAGGAAAAATATCTGCAGAACATGTCTGGAGACTGTTTCTGTATTTGCTCTGCCTGTCTGTAAAGAAGAAAAGAAAAAGCCTTGTGGTTTAAGAAAAAATATTTTAAGGGAAGGAGACAGGGAGAAGAAATGCTGCACAGTCAGAACCATCACAGACGGGTGTTTGACATACCTGATATGCAGTGGCTTCTGCCCTTTTTCCTGGCTAGTATCATTTTTCAGCATGTTCTATCACTTACCACATAAAAAGCCCTGGTGACAACTCGGGTCTTGAAGTCCTTGACAAATGCTAGCTCTTCTCCTCTCCTCTCAGTATGGGATGGCAATAGCTGATGTTGAGAATGGCACCACGGGAACAGATCGATTAAATAGGAAAATGTGTGGGTAGCTCCCAGAGCAGTCAGACTCTGAAGCCAAGAGAGATCCTGCCCACAGATGGTAGTTTCAGCCTCTTTTTGTCCCAGGCTCCCCTGCCCAGCCTCACAGAAGTGCTGTAACTCTGTGCTCCATTGATTGTACGTGGGATAAACCCCTGCTCTTAACAGCAACGCTGGCAAGCCGCTCAGCATGCAGCAGAGCATGAGGTCATTGCACTTCAAAGGGGTTTCGTTGACTTTTCTGGGAGTGGAACCAAGTTTGGCTGCTGGCCCAAGACTCCTCAGGCTTGTGCTGGCCTTGGAGCAGGTGCCACAGTGGCAGCTCTGAGCTGGGCTCTGCTCCACTCTGGTCTCCAGCTTCCTGCTGGAACTGCTGCTCCAGTCACACACCTGTTTTTCAGACCTAGCACCTCTCTCATCCCACATGGCATTTAGAGTCTCAGCTTCCAATGCTGCTGCACCACAATAACCCAAACATCATGAGTTTTCTGCTAGGATTAGATCTTTCCTGTACAGCCCAGAGGACACTCTGCCTCCTCAGCCAGATGCACAGTTCTGGTGCTGTGTCATGGGACAAGCAGAGCACCATGAAATAACAACTTTGCCCACACTGAGCCAGTAAAACACCTGAACTTTCAAGTACTATGAATGCAAGACATCTCAGTGGAGAAAGGATGGAGATTTTTCAAAACAATATGCTCTATTACCAGTCCCACATCTGAATTTCCAACAAGGCTTTGCTCTTCTAGTCCATTCTCTGAAATGGTACTCAGATGTTTCTAGATGCTCTCAAGGGCTCCTCACTAAAATGTGAGGATGCAGGACCAGACAGAGAATCATTTACCCACTCACAGCAATGTTAGACCACAATTTTGATTGAAAAGAAGGAAGATTGGTCCAGGTTGTTGAAAAAACTTGTAGAAAGAAGTTAATTTTACAAATCAGACTTCAGTTAAAGTATGAGACTTCATGAACTTCAGCTGAGGAACCTCTCATGAGCATCCCTAATGAATATCCCATGTGTTGCACAGGATGACTGTAAAGACAATAAATATACCAAAGACTGGGAGGCAGTGAAATGGAAATCTGTAAGTACTCCTGGGTAAGAGAAAGGTGACACCAGTGCCCAGAGCTGAATATAACCACAGTATTTCTTCACTGCTCAGTGTGTCAGTTAATACAACAGCAATTCTGCTGTTATAGGGCAGGAGCTTTCATCAGAGATTACCAGTAGTAGGAAAAAATTGTAATAAGGTTGCGTATTTATGTTTCTCTGTCCAGAAAAGGGTTTCATTTTCACAGAAAAATGTAGCCTTAAACACTGTTAGGTGACCAAGGGCATAGTCAATACACCAAGAGGCTACAGCAAACACATGGCCACAAAATTCTCAGTGAACACAATGGAATTTTTCTTCCAAGCTTCCAGGCAACAGATAAATGTCAAAAAAACTGTGCAGTTCCCCTGGTAATTCAAGATTACTCTCCTTGGTCATCTGTGGTGTCCATGACAAAGGGAACTGGTTTCCCTTGCAGCCCGTGCTGGCAGGAGCAGCTGGGGGAGCTCAGGGCTCAGTCCCTGCCCGGGCCGCCCCTGCCGGGAGAAGCAGCGGGGACGCGCTGAGCTCTCCCAGCAGGAAAGGAGTGAAGGACAGGATGGCCTTCTTGTGTCTCTGCTCTGGCTGAGCACCTGCCTCAGCAGCACCTCCCAGGACGGGAAAGGAGCCGGCAGGGCTGAAGGGAGGGAGTGAGGGTGAAAGAAGCTGCAAGTGACGCATTAATTGAAGGTTTGACAATCCGCTGACAGATAAGCACGCAAAGAAAAAATAGGAGATGGGGCCTCGAGGAGCACAGCTCAGACACAATCATTCATCTTACACATCTATTAGTCTGCTTTTCTGCAGGGCAGTGAAAACACTCCCCACTGCAGGAAGTTTTGGGCAAAAACCAGCCATGTACCCTCCTGAGCACCTCCACGGCCCACTTTTACCCAGCACATTTATTTTGCTCTTGCAGGCAGCACAGTAAAAGCTGCACTGCAGCTGCACGTCCCTTCATGCCAGCGTTCAGTTTTCCTCAATAAATACTCAATATCTACAATAAACACAAAAGTATTTCATCTGGATTGGTTTCCACATTGCCTTGTTTTTAAAGGCCATTCAGCACCATGTTTCTTAGTGCAATATGGAATTTAATACAGTAGTAAAACAACAAAGAATTTTTTAAAATTCAGAACAGTTCTCATTTTAAATCACTCAAGAAATAGCATAAATGTTCCCCACTTCTAAGAACAGAGAAATTAAGGTACACAGAGGTCAAGTTATTTGATTTGAGTGTCATCAGAGTGTCAAGACGAATGAGCCTCCTGCAGAACACGCACCAACAGCTCCTCGCTCAGACCACACGAGGCTCACAGCTCTCCAAGGAATGCTGAAAGCAGCAGCACTGGCAGCCACACGAAGGCACTGCAGCGTTCCCCTGCTGCTGTCTGAGCCCGGCACTGCGGAGCGGCAGCGCCCTCCAGATCCGCCCTGCCTTATTTCCCTCCGCATTCTCCACATTTCATTCGGATCCACTGCCCCAGACACTGGGCCCCTCCCTGCCGGGGCGAGGGATTTGGCCGGGGGACGGGCATTGGTCTGCCAAGTACCAGCTTTATTTAAGCTAATCCTTCACACAAGTGACCATCAATAACTGCTAACCTACTTCCTAAAAGACACAGATCAGTTGACAGAATATTATAGCTCTTTTAAATATTAATGCCCTAACACGGAGACAATTGCACTGGGCCTAGGGACTCCTCCACTATTAGAAATTATGCCCCAGCATTAAATAAATTAACTCAATAAGTGTCTTACCATGAATACAAATTCCTGCTTAGGGCTTGCAGATAAAATTATTTAGAGTTGTTCTTTGAGGAAAGATGAGGTGTTTAAACTTGCAAAAAAGCAAGGGCGGCTATATTCATTAGTCTTTTTTTCAAATGAACTGCTTTGTTTTAAACTCAAGGCATCCCTTTTAGAAGGGAGGAGGAAGAATCTGAAAAATTGTTACATTTCCTCCTCTGGGCTGCACAGTTTCAGTCCTGCAAAGATGCAAATGCCTGCTCCAAACTCCAAAGGCAGCTTAGGGCCAGGCCAGCTCTGCCCCAGTGGTGCCCAGTGCCATCAGCAGCACATCCCTGCAGCACAGAGCACCTGCGGGACACAAGGAGGAGTCCTGGCTGGTGGCACTGGCCAGCAATCTGTGCTGCTGCCTTGCTCCCGTGGCTTCTGGCAGGAGGTGGGCACGGCCATTGGCTCTGAGAAACTTCATCTGGATCCCTGAGGCTGGAGGGAGCTATCCGCCTTGCCCCGAGGGAGGTCGATTTTTATCTCAATAGTGGATGCAATGTTTCTGGTTTTTACTTTTCAGTTTGTACACACAAACAGTTCAGAACTGCAAGGTACACATGAAGGACACAATTCAGAATTAAAAAAGAGCTACACTGACACCACTTGACTGAAACAGAAGGGTTTATAGAAGAGACCATAGATTCAGCTTATTTCGTTTGCTATAGATAGAGGAAAATTCCAATGAAAGCCGCACACAGAGACCCTTAAACACAGAGAATTTTACAAGTGGCTCAAGGAGCTTGCCTCGGCAGCAGCATCCTCCTTCTCCATGCCTTCTCTTTGCTGCACCGGCTTTGCACAGGTACTTGTTGCATGCCCAAGGGATGTATCAGTGAGCTGCTGAGCTATTGTGACACAAACCCTCCCAGCAGGAATGCTGCTTGTATGCTGCAGCTTTTACCTAGAGCATCTGAATTCCCTTCTGAGCTCCCTGAGGGCTGGGAGAAATTTAATGCAGGTCTCAAAAGTGAGAAATTGACACAAAACGAATGTGGACAGGGAGAGGGGGTGCAGTCTGCTTGGGAAGGAGGGAGACACAAGCAGTGGCAAGAGTAGTTCTCTCTCTCCCTCCTTACTGTCCCCCACATCCCCAGGACTGAGAACCCACTGTGGTGCCTGAGGTACCATGGCAATTTCAGGCACCCCCACCCCCTAGCACCTGTGGGGACCATTTCCCAAATCCTGGCTCAGCACTCCCAGCTGCCTCACTTTCCCCACAGGGCTCACATTTACAGACACCACCAGCCCCAAGCTGGCCCCACTGCCCAGTGGCCAGTGCTCACCCCTGGACAGCCCACACAGACACCATCAGCCACCAGCACAGGGCCATTGCATTCAGGGCCACCCAGCTCTTCAGCTCCAGCTGTGGGAAGATGAATCTGTGCCAAGATGTACTAAGAATGAGTGTCAAAGCAATCTGCAAAATGTGAGGTGAGAGCAGTGACTTGCCAGCCCTGAGCAGCAGGTTGCAGCCCCATAGAAGGCAGCAGTACTCACCCCCGTGCCAGCCCTGCTGCCACCCCCTGTCCCAGCACCTCGGGGTCCCTGCTCTGTCTCCAGAGGCTGCAGCCGGGGCTGATCCTCGCTGGGGCCAGGGGTCCTGGGGGAGATGATTCCTTAATAGGCACAGGGCCACGGAGGGAGGATATACATTATCAGCCCTGATCTGGCTTTACAGCCTGCTTGCTTCTTTGGTTCTGCCTCCCAACAGCAGAATTAATTGCTGGGCTAGAAAATGACGATAAATCAATCCGTTCATAGCACATTTATTTTCTGTAGCTCTGCATTGGGCTCCTGGCAACTTCAAACAGAAGCAACACCCACTCATACTACAGGGAGGGGTGAGGGTGGGGCTCTTGCCAAAGACCACCTGCAGAAAGGAGCACAGGCAGGGCAAGGTGGGGGCTCAGCACCAGCAGTGACCTGGAGCCAAATGCCCTCCCAGCAGCAGTACTGCCCCACTTCAGCCTTTAAGGTGACTGCCAAGCCAGACCATTGCATAATTTCTCTTTCTAAATTTTCCAAAATAAATGCCTGAAAGACAGGCTAGAAAAAGGAGGGAGAAAACGGATGTTCTGTGAAAAGAAATGCTGTTTTATACTCTAGACTTATTTACATCAAACTCTGTAACTTGACAATGGTGTCTGCAGCAACAGAGAAAATAAACCACTCAGTCGTTACCAGTATACTTTTTTGGGTGAAATGATAGAGCAAACACAGACCTCAGACTGCACAGGAACCACTTTTAGTCAGTGCTTTCCCACCTGTGGCCCTGGTCCCAGGCTGCAGTACTGCTCATTCCCAATGGCTGAGGCCTTTGCCAAGGAACACATAAATTCAGGTAGTGACCCTTCCCTTCCCTTCCCTTCCCTTCCCTTCCCTTCCCTTCCCTTCCCTTCCCTTCCCTTCCCTTCCCTTCC
>JAYDZK010000039.1:287571-301468 GCA_034509185.1 Euphonia xanthogaster | reverse complement strand
CCTTCCCTTCCCTTCCCTTCCCTTCCCACCAGACACACCAATGCCCCCAATGCCCAGCCCCATCCCACATCATCTCTGCTCTTTGTTCCTGCTCTGTAAAAGGGCCTTTGATGCAGCAGGTCCCTACCACAACTTGAGCCCCACAGCTATGGGGGATGGCATT
The DNA here is from genome assembly GCA_034509185.1 of Euphonia xanthogaster. Lineage (NCBI taxonomy): Eukaryota > Metazoa > Chordata > Aves > Passeriformes > Fringillidae > Euphonia > Euphonia xanthogaster. Next base: position 301,305 of record JAYDZK010000039.1, on the reverse strand, counting down.
AGTGGGGCTGTATTTTGTCCTGTTATTTACATCATAGATCCAGCACCACAATTTTTTCTCCCCACGATTTCAAACCGCCAACACAGCCCTGTCCCTGTGCCTCAGGTGCCAGCCTCAGTGCTCATGGAAGGGCAGAGCAGGGGCCAGGCTGCCCCAGCACAGGGGAGCAGGGCTGGGGGTGCCCTCAGCTCCTGTGTCTGAGGAGCAGCCCTGGGCAGCCCTGAGCCCCTGAGAGCCCCTGGGTGCCCGGCACTCTGCAGCACTCCCCAACACCGGCCACTACCCAGGGTGAGGCAGCTCCTGCTGTGAAATCCCTGCAGGTTCCGCTGCTCTTGGAGAAACACACGGTGCCCACAGCAAATGCTCTGTCACCAAACCTGCTGTGTTCTGAACAGGGCCCATGTGCCAGTGATGCTCATACCAGAACCAGAACTACATTTCAAGTAAGAGCAAAAGTTCTGGACTGATACCAGTCATGTTTTTTTCCCAATCTGTAACCCCATTTAATTATTCCCATTATGACATTGCCTATGACAACCTGAAAACATTTTATCTTGTGCACATCAGCACCCAGTGTTCATGATTTTAACTCCACTTTAAAGACAAAGAACACAGTTTAAATGCAAAGGAAGGTTGGTGTAACCTCTTGTCAGATACAGGAATGAGTTTGGGAACAGACAATTAATTGGATACACAGTTTTAAGTGCTCAACGTCCTATTATTATCTCAGATAAATGCACAATTGTGGTTTTATCTTTGGCCAAAGCTCTTACCTGATATGACATCATTCCTTTTTGCTCCCTAACATGTTAAATAAATATTTCATCCATACAAGTGACTTTGACTGTCAAAAGCTGGACAGATATTTTAACTACACCAGATTAGGATTTATTGGAAATGGTTGTGTACTTTTATATTAATAGGGTGAAATACACTCAAAGACAACAAAACAGATCAAGATGTACTTGTTAAATGAGAGCTGCAGTAAGTACTAGTTTCTAGTTTTCATGTTCAAGAGAGAGAAAGTTATCTCTACTGATAGTGCCTGGTATTTGGAACTGTTCTGAACACCATAAACATCAAAAAAAGCTTAATTAAAAGGCTTTCTTTTAGTTTAACTATCCCCCCAAAGGACCTAGGTCTATATTGTTCTGTCAAGAGAGGGGTGAGGGATATTTTTAAGGAAAAAAAAATCCCCAAGCACTTTAAATTAATCCATGATTGCTTTATGCTGCTCTGCAAATGAGTCGACAGTGACCAGTGGGGGTGCATCCCAGGAGCACAGCAGCATCTCCACTGAACAGCCACAGAGCCTCAGGAGGTGAGGATGCAGCAGGGACCCCCACAGCTCTCAGCATCTCTCCAAGCACTGCAGCAATATACCCAATTCAAAATCTTTTGGGTTCTCATTTTGTCCTGACACAGACACATCCCAGTGTTTTGCTGTTGAAGTAACTGCATGTTCATTATAGGACAATACTTCCTATTATTATTTTCACTATTTGAGAGTAATAATTCTTGCTGAGGAGCTCTGGCCAGTGGAAGACTGTGTCTTCCTGTTTTTCATGTGGCATATATGTGCTCCCAGCAGAGGAGTGAAAGAGCAGATAAATGTCTCACCTGAAGCTCTTGTCCTCTGCTGTTACAGGTGAGCAGGGGTCCTATGGCACTTCCCCAGGAGCTCCAGCATGGCAGGTGTGGGAGCTGCCTCTTGGCAGAGCACAGGCACAGGTTTGTCAGCTGCCAGGTGTGTGTGCTATCTCCCCTGGTAAGGACCTCTTCGAAAAGCTTACCCAAAGAGCACTTCAGAATTTCCAAAATTAATGTCCAAGGAGCAAGCCTTTCCTGCTTTTGGGTGAAACAAAACGAGGTAGAAAAATCACCAAGGTTCACATGGGTTTATCTTTCTAAACTTATCAAACAGTGCTGGTAGGTCTGCCAGAAGGAAGACAGCTCTCGTTATTTAGCATGAGTTGAGGCTTGTTAATCTTAAAAATGTCTCAGCAAAAGACAATGCAGTACAGAAACATATTTTGTCTTTAAAAATAGTCTCAATAGTTGTTAAAAGGGATTAAGCAATGTTTTTTTCCTGTATCAGCAAACAGAGCAGTGCAGACAGAGTAAAAGGGTAACTCTGGGAATGAGGAAATACTGTTTTATCTATTTTACTGCAGCCTGAGGTGAAACATTAACTGAGCTCTGAGCTCTGATGGGGTGTAAATAGCCTAAACAAAAACACTGCTGCACTTGCTCTTGAGGGTATGAACTCAGAGGTCTTCAAAGCTGTGAATGGTATCACAAAACACACCTTTCCTTTTCCTGAACAATTCACTGAAACGTTTACCTTTGGAGTAGATTGTTTTGAACACTGTGAAAATAAGGAAAAGGGAGAATTTTATGACTGAAGTTTCCCAAAAAACTGTGAAAATATTTTAAAGGGATAAAACCAAATCACTGCAGACTTATGTTCAGGTTTGCATCTCAAAGGACAGGAAAAGTCTATGTCGTTTCCCCACAGTTCAGCAGGTGCTACCTGCAGGGATCCCTGCCCCTGTGTGTGAGGAGCTGGAGTCAGCCCCCCACAGGCTCTGGGCTGGAGCCAGACTGATGCTCCTTGGGCATCTGGGATAGAGCAGGTTTCAGGCCACTCCTTCTCAGGGTAATCCTTGATCTTGATCTTGACCTGTCTGCCCGGGAATGCACACACCAAACCAAAAAGGAATCCATAAAAATGGAGGGAAAGATCTGACATTTTCCCTCATGATTATTTAGTTTAAGTTTGTTATGGTATAAAGCACCACCAGACCACCAGACTGGCAAAAATAAAATAACCAAGAATCATGGAAACACTTGTGAGTTGATGGAGAATGTGCCCTTGGGTAGGAGACTGATAATTATCTGACAGCGAGAAAATGTCTGGTGTCCTTAAAGGCCCTGCAGCCTATTTATTGCTACATCTGTGGTCCAGCCACATCATCACACACCCCTGAGGAAGCTTTGTGGCATCTGGAAAAGTACTGACCAGTATGTCCCCACCGTGGGGACCAGCAGTGCCCTGGCAGAGCCTTGGTGAGATTATCACCGGGAATTTTTGTATGCCAGGGCCAGATCTCTGCCTGCCAGTGAACTGGAAGATTGGTATGAGAAGGAATAAAGCTGATATGCAGTTCTGGCCTTGTTATCAGAGGGAAGGAATAGCTCATGCAGTTATTTATAGCTTGCCTCTGTGCCACATGCAGGCAGTCAGCATTCACATAACAATGGCTGAGGGAGAAGCTGCAGCCCTCCAAAACTGCCCTGCAGGCTTGGTTCCAGCCTGGCAATCTTGGTGAGCTGTGCTCCAGAGCTGCTGGGCTGTGTCACACAGTGGAATGACAAGTGACAGCAGTGTCCTCAGCTGTCCCCATGGCTCAGATGCCACCCTGGCTGGGGACAACAGGGTCTCTGCAAGGCTCATCCACTGAACATGCTTTGGGAAAATTGAGGGCCACTTTGGGAACACTGCACTCCTCCCTGTGATGTCCTGAAAAGCACAATCTCGAGACACACACCTGATGCCATGTCATGTTTGCAAGGGAAAATATAAGTCTAATAAATATTAATTCAATGGGACTTACCACCACATTTTTTCTAGTTGCATTTGATTAAGTTTTGAGGAGTTCTGAGCAAATCCACAGCCTTTTGTTTTCCATTTGCCAGGCAGAGACTGTCCAGGGCATGACAAGCATTTGCTCTACATCAACAAACTACTTTCACTGGAGTCTCCTGTCCTAATACTCCAAACCCTTTGATCCCCAAATGTCCTGTTACAGCCTGTATATCCTGTGACAACAGAACCTGCAGAATGTGTGACATTATCCTTATGCTACAAACATCCATACACATCCATACCCGCATAGACATCTGTACACATCCACACATCCACACACATCCATAGGTTCCACACATGCTGACAACACTGGCTGTTTTGCCCAGCTCCATGCAGGGAGTAGAGAGCACTGGGAGGTGTCTCAAGCCATGGGGTGGGTACAGCCCCCCTTCCCCATGGAAGCCTCAGACCATTTGCTTTTTCCCATGTCAGTACCCCAATACCTGAGTGCCTGCTATCCCCTGGGTTAATTCCCAACTCTGCCTGGTGAGTGCAAGCTGAGGGCTTGAGAGCTGCAGTGCTGCCCCTCATTGGGAACAAGGAAGAACCTTGCAGAGCCAGGGACTAGGTGCCCACAGAGCAGAACACAATGCCTGGAAAGCACAACCACAGAAGACCAGCCAAACACTACTATTGCCCCTTCTTTGCCAAGTGAAAAAAAGCTGCAGAAGTCCCAGCACAGAGAGCAGGTTTGACCAGCTTTGTCACATTTTTGTGTTCTCTCTAGTAACACAGACCCAGGCAGGGTTTTGACCATCCCTTCCAGACTGTGTCAGTGCCATGAGACACCTCTGACTCTTCCCCCAGGGCAGCTCCAGCCCACTGCTGCTAACTTTCTCCAAACAAGGAGATGCCTATAACAAGGCATCTCCTCACTCCAGGGACTTCTCCTTGGAGGAAAGGCAGAGGTAATGCACAAGGACTCATCCAGTCTGCGAAACACTACCTTAGTTCCCAGCTGTCAAAATTTCCTCACCAGTTTTCTGGCGCCATTCAGCTCCACCAAGAACAGGCAGCTCCTCCAGGCCTTGCTGGGGCTCTGGGGACACAGGAGCTGGCCAGGTGCTCCCACAATGTCAGCACAGAGCTCACCCAGGTACTGCAAATTCGTACCAAACCCAGAGTAAAGCTGCAGTAAAGGAACAGGCTGCCTTCAAACGTGACTTTTATTATATCTAAAACTACCTGCAGGTCTCTGCAATGTCACACCCATTTCTGCACTGATGTCTCTGGGCCTTGCTGAACAGGGCTGCTCAAGCCCTGAAATATCCTCTTCACAGGCTGGAACATGATTTCTGGTCCAAATGGGGATTAATGTGCCCTCAGAAAAGGGAATTTTTAGGTTCTGCAATTCTGCTTTTGGACACTCTGAAGCTGCTGAAATCTACAACATATATTCCCATTTTTTATTTATGACATGCACTAAATATTCACTGCTAGAATAGGAGAGAAACTAAAACCTTCAATATTCTGTTAATTTTATTTCATGGGTTAAATCACTACAAAGTATTGCTGATATAAATCTCTTAGATTTCTAAGAGATAGAAATCTCTTACCTTCCTTGCCTTTCAAAGCATCTCATTTGTTTGTACATAGTTTGAATACCAAAGGAACCAAAAGCAATTCAGTAACTTGTTTGTAGGAGATGTTCTTCAAGATCTAAGCATTATGATATCACAGCTTAGTGCAAAATAAAATAAGGCAAATAAAGTGAGGTAAATTTTTAAAAGTCTGAAACAAAAATTGAGAAAAATTTAGAAGTATTTTTGCACCTCAGTTTGTCATACACATAGATGCGTTTTTCCAAAGTTTTCCTCATTATCATTTACAGAACAGACAGTGTGCCTCCCTCCTGTCAATGCTCGTCCACCACAAGGGGTATTATTCTTCTTACTTACAACTGGTTGGTGACAAATGCTCTTCTGTAACAGCTTAAGCTGTGTGAAGAAAACAAGGCTTTGGTAATTCTTTGTGTTCTGAGTTCTCTATAATTTAGAAGATTTGTTCAGACAGAAAACATTGTGCTGACATTTATCTTTGTGTATATTTACACTGTTCTATATTTTCAATTTATACCAATTTATAAGTAAATCAATAAGATAATTAGAACTCAAAGGTTGGATCAGTTTCTGTGAAAATGTCAACAAATTCAGTTTAACCCTGGGATTGTAAAATCAATCAGGGATTTTTTTTTTAAATCAACATTTTTCAATAACTTATTATTCTTCTGGAAAATCCTGGATCAGCACTAACATTTCACAGACATTTTAACAACAAGATGACTGGACATTACTAGCAGTGGGCCCTTCCCCTTCATCCCTCACAACATCAATGTGTTCACTCCTTGGCTCTCTGCAATGTAAAGAGCAAACACGGACTCTAAAATGCTGGGGCAATGTATCCCTGGTGTGCTCCATCAGTCGAGGCAGAGGGAACAGGAGCTGGGTTTGGGGATGTCCCTGTGTGCTGCAGGGAAGGGAACTCACAGCTGCCAGGAGCATTCAGGCTCATTCTTGTGCTTTGTTATCTGGGTGAGGGCAGTGACTGTCCAGGCCCATCTCCTGCAGCCAGACTTCAGAGAAGAGCAGATGCCTGCCAGGGGAACTCTGTGCTTGTGCTGTTCCCCTTCTCCATTTCATGGCTGCTGGCTGTGGGTGCAAATCCCAACAAGAAACTTTGGAAGTGTCCCAGGTTCTAAAGGAAACATCCCCCTCTCCCCACCACCAGGAGCCCTGTCCACCCCTTGCAGAAGCCCCTGTCCTGAACAAGGAATGTGGATCACCCCATACCCCCCAAGCTCCTCACAGGCTGCTGTGCACATGGCCAGGACAGCAGGTGAGTCCCCAGAAGAATGTCCCAAGCAATGTGACAACTCACCCTGTGCTCAGGAGGCACCTTCCTGCCGTGGGGGCTTCCAGCCAGAGCCCTACAGCAATTCCCAGTCTCTACAAGAACAGATGGAGAAAGACTTTTCCTCTGCAAGACAACAAGGGAAATTTTAACAGAACAGTCTGGAAATAACCACATCCACTGATGCTCTGGAGATTGTCAGTTCATTATTTCCCACCTCCTGGAGGGTGATGGGGACAGGGGTCCTGTTCATAGAGAACCAGTCTCTCCTGGCCAAGCAGCAGCAGTGGGTCCATCACCAACTCTTCATCACACAGAATTTCTGCTCCTGCAGCTCCCATGCCTGATCCCACAGAGTGCAGATCTAATGCGATGAAAAGACTTCATGTGCCAATGTGTTCCCAGCAAACTCCTCCCTTTCCAGTTTGCTGGACCTGCACGGTTAAGCAAAGGTTACAGAATTAATGCTTCAGTAAAAAAAAAAAGGCTATTATGGGATTGAAAAGTAATCTTGTATATGCTGAGTTGTGGGACACACCTGAGGCTCCCCCACTGTGCTCCAGCGTGAGAGGCAGCTCCTGGGCCAGTCCAGAGTTGCTCCCTCCCTACCACCCCTCTATCCATCAGAAGCAATGCCCTGGACCCCTGAAGCAGCAGGATGAGATGCTCAGACTGCATTAGTAATGGGCTCAGAATAAAACCAGAGCTGTCCAGTATCTCACAGCAGTAAGTCAGGCTTCACCAGCCACTGGAACAAACCTCAGCCAAAAAGCAAACAAAAAGCCTACGCACGTGCTTGGAGCCCGAGCCTGCTTTGCCTGGCAGCAGCTGGGACACATCCCAGGGAGCGCGTTGAACAGGCAATTAGCACACCTTCTTCTTGCAGAGGGAGCAAGAATTCCAGTCTGGCATTGTCCACAGGGCCCTGCTGTCTCTGGGAGCAGGAGGTGCCTGCGGGAGCGAGTGCTGGGCAGGCACTGCAGTGACACCAACACCATGTTTCACACAGACACCTTTATTTCCATATTTCCACATGGATGAATGTTCTTTTTCCTGGGATGTACTGGTACCCTACAAAATGGAGTTTAGCAAACATGTATATGTGTGTGTGTGTGTATATATATATATATATATATATATGTATATGTACACACATATATATAGTCTGGCAAAATCACTTCTGCATTTCTCAGTGTGTCAGAATGGATGCTTACAATAAGCCAAAGCTGAAGGGACACTGATGTTTTGGGTTATTTTTCTTATCTATAACATAAAATAGTGTTTGTATTTTTTTTTCAACATGACTGTCTGTTTTCCTGCTTATACTTGAGCAGAACTGCAGAAGAGAAAAGCCATGCCTGTAAGCTTGAAGTTTTCACTACCCTAAGTTACTAGCAGCAGTGCAGGTAGAAGAACATTTATGAACTTTACACAAGGGCCAAACTATCAGTTCAGCATATGCCACCCCATCAAATGTAAGAGGACCCCTGTATCAGTGATGCAAATAAATAATTGGCATGTAAGTGTTAGCTCACGGCACAGTTCAGTTTCACACAGATACATGTTTGAGTCCCACTTTTAAAAGTTTCATTGCAAATTTTTAACCTAACAGTGTCCCTTGAGAAAAAATACATACTGGGTTGAGGAAAGGACACCCTCCTACAGGTATTTCTTTTTATTATTAAAACCAACATTTTTAAAACCATTCATCAAAATTGAATACAAATTGCCATTGGAGAATAGCATTTGTAACAGTGAAGCTATACATGGCTGATCCATTAACATGGCTTAAGATATCACAATTTACATTATTTGCACATTTCCTTAGGTCTTTCATGGCACTTCCATAAAGAAGAAGAAAAGTTTGACACAGTGCTGCTACTATCTCATCAGAGGCGACCCACGGACACAAGGGTGTTTGTTCTCAACGCATATTGCAGTCAGGAAATGCCAAAATGCCACTGCCCAAGATGCCTGAACCTCAGGGTATTTGTGTCTCAAGCTTTTAGCTTGGCTCATGGTTACTCACAATATTGCATTGCATTCAGAGGAACAGGAAAACAAACAGCCACAGAACAGGCACGGTACTTTCTTTTCCTTTTTTTTCTTTTTTTTTTTTTTCTTTTTTTGCATTATCATTTATCACATTCCTATTTGTCAACAGATTGTTACCTAAAATGCATGTTAGAAAGGATTTCTTTATAAAATGCTGGCATGAAGATGCAGACTAATGTTTGCAACTAGTGAAACAGTCAGAGTCCTGATTCAGACATTATTTAAACATTCATAACTTGCAGGAAACGTGCACTGACAGAGAATCTGCCTTCTGTCTACTGGCAGAAGGATTGATGAGGGTGGGAGACTGGAGTAGCATAGTGTGTTTTATTTAGAAATCTGTAGTAGTGTTTGTCATAAATATTGCAAGCCCCATTTATGAGCGAGCAGAGGCTTGGCAAGTTTACAGTAGAGTAACATTCACAAAAAACATGAAAAACAAACCCAAAGCCATTTCCATGCAGAGAGCAGCTCTCCCACAGTCACTGATGTCTCACCTGCCAACTGGAGCACACCTGCCATGGACAGATGCTGCTGATGGAAAGCCCAGAGGCCTTCTGTGCACTGGTGCATCCCAGCCTCTGGCTGTAACAGTGGGATCAGGGAAAACACAGGGAAATAATTGGGTTTGCAATGGCAAGGACTCTGCCACAGATAGATTCTGCAATCTGAGCTTTGGCAAAATGCAGCTGTGGGGGACACTTTGCAAGTCCTCCTGTCTCAGCTACTGTGGGCTTCAGGTGAAGCACAGAGCTCAGCCCAGGGCTGAACATCAGGGGTGTGTGGGAGGGGACTGACTCCAGTGGGATCCAAATCAAAGCTCATTATCCTCTAAGGGCAGACTCAGTGTGGCTGTCATCATGTTCCTCTCTACCTGATGCACCCTCATTGTTCCTGGCAGTGAAAAGCAGGCACAGTGGAGCAGCAAAGGAGATGGCAGAAGTGCAGGGTCATTACTGGCACCCTGATCAGCAGTGCATGTCAGCACACACTGACAGTGACAGCAGCTGTTTGCTGCTGAGCTGGAGTCACACTCAAGAGAAAATAGTAACGGCCCTGGTGACAAAGGTAGCCCCCAAAGAACTGCTGCCAGCAGGCCAGGAAACACAGATGAGGCCAAATTCATCACAGTAATTCCAGAAATTAATTTAGCTTCAGGGACTATGGCATCATGCAAATAATAACATTTTCTTTTGAAAAGGGCACATTCCAAACACTTCTGTCTCTACGCCATCTCATAAGAACCCCCGAAGCAAGACTATTAGAGGAAAAAGGCACTGTTCTAGCCTGATTAAAATCCTTAATTTCCACTGTCCTGACCACTTCTCCCTCTGCTGAAGTTAACTGCTTAGAATAATAGATTAAGCAGTTTCGGTGGGAGGGAAAACCTGGTAATTATATTAAATTCTGTCATTTGTGAAAGTGGTTGCAAGAAGAATCAATAAGGAATGGTGTAAACTGTTATTATTTCAGCTACAACTGATGTCTTTACAAAGTGCCTGTTAAATAAAGCCTAAATGACCCAACAACTGGAGGAAAGGTACTCCCACAGCAGGGCATCACTACTGCAAATCCCAGCCCCTCACCAGAGCTGCTGGATCACTGCTGGGAGGAATTCATTAATGGTATTTGTATGAAAGGCAATAAACGAGATGGACTAAGGTGTCATTCCTGCAGACATGTTAACTTCACTTGAACACCACTTTTGATGGCAAGGGAACAACTTAGAGAAATAAAATTAAGATGACACAGAAATGTATGGGGGGGGGCACAGTAAAAGGGGAGAATGCCCCATCTTGGGGAATTGGCATTATCGTTATACTAGGACTGATCAGACCTACTTCTGTAATTAGGAATGATTCAGTAGATGAAATTTTTATAAAATTAGGGCTACAGAAGTGAGGCATTCTGTATATTCTGTGTTATAAAAACCTTCCACTTACATAATTTTTAATATATATCTTCAGTGCTAACAGTTTGTCTGTAATATAGTATGAGATACAATAAAAACAGATGCTTACTGGATAGGAATGATGCAGCACTACTGCAGGGACTGTCCCATCTGCGTGGTTTGAGCAGCTGGAAGAGCTGGCTCTTCCCTTCTTCCCTTTGCTTCTCAGCCATTGTCTGCCTGGAGATGGCAGTGGCACTCCGGTGGGTCAGCTTTCTAAAAGGCTTCTTCACAGAAGGCTCTGATGTTCCCCAGCTGACAAATCATCTACCTTGGTGTAAATTCGCTACATGAACTTTTCTGTTTTATTAATTAAAAACCCAAACCCTTAAACGAATACCCTACTTGGCATTAGCAAAGAAATGGGGCTTATACAAGGCACGCTACTGCCTTGTAGGAAAAAAATATGGGGCCTGGGAGCTGATTCTGAGGCTAATAACAATTCAGGAACTCCCAATCAAGTGTGCTGGGCACTTTGTGGGTACCAAGGTCTGTATGTTGAAACACAGCTGCATCTTTGTTCTTCACTAAGTCAAACAAGAAAATTTAAATAAATCCTTAAGGGGCGTAAGAACTGACTATAATGTCCAGTGATGAACCTAGGAAGTGTGTGCCAAACTACAGCAAAAGGACCGGAGCACATGGCCGTGGTGCTGCTGAGATGCACTGTGGAGCACCACCTGGTGTCCCTGGGACTCAGCAGGCAGCTGGGACCAGAGCAGGCGCTCATCTTTCTGTACCAGCCCTTACACACCTGCCTGGTCTCTTGGAAACTTACCACTCCTGAACAGGATTTGTTCTGTACTTTTATATCAATATGTGCAACACGTTCTGCTCCTTTCTGACTCACCCTGGCATGAAGGTCACCTGATTAATATGTTCAGGAAGAACTCCACAACACCCAGTGTAGTGGCACCAATGCATGTGAGAGGATAAGCAGGATCTCTGCAGAAGTGGGGATACTGGCTACATGGGCTGTCTGTTTAATGTCCCAGGTACACTGATTGTTCATTTTTTCACAGACTGCCCTGGCAGATTGGGGTTTTGTCAAAGCAGATTAACAGCAAAGGCATCCACAGAACATTGTGCCAAACAGAGGTATGGACTGAGCTGTCACTTGCAATCGATGGCTGAATAGCTATCAACATGTGCTATTATAGGAAATTAAGCTTGCTAGATTAAAAGCAGGACTTGTGCCTAGCAAACAATGCTCTGTATTACTCATTGAACTTCAAGCAGCAGTTCTCTCTTGTTGGGATTTATTAAAATATTCACATGCTTCCAAAATGAAACAAAAGTCCACCAGCAGCTTCCAGGAAGAAGTGGCGGGATCGGCTGCATTCAGTTGCCATTTGGTTGGACATATACAAAATCCTCACACACTGGACATGGCTCAATTGTAAAATCTTTCACCCAGAAAGAAGATCTTTGTTACACAGAAGTCTCAGACTCCTCCAGTGCTCATCTGGTTACATGACATTCTCAAAGAGCTGTAAGGATCGCATGATATTGTCATCCTGAAAGCAAGGAGAAGATACTCCATGAAACCAGCATCGACAAGCACAATTCATAATCCTGTCTCAGCACCAGGGAGCTCTGCTGCTGCTCCAGCAGGCAGCAGCCTTGCTCTGGGAATGCTTTCCCCTTCTGTGAACTGGGGCTCAGTGCCCAGGCCTGATTCAGCACAGCAGCTGGCTTGTGCTCTGGCCCTGGGCTGGTTTGAAGCACACCAAGCACAGGGTCTTCTCCTGAGCCTGATGTCCAGCATGGCTGTGCTGGGCAGGGCACGGGGTTGGTGCCTGTGCTCAACCCTCAGAAGCCCTCCCTGACCCTGGGTGTGCAAATGTGCTCTTGGCTAATGTGCTCCACAAGTCAAAATGGAATGGCAGGTTTTGAACCCACAAGCAAACTGCCTTGAGGGAGCACTTCCTGCCAGAAATTACAGTTCAAGCCTCTCTGAGGCTCCTGGAGCCAAATGAGAAAGTTATAGACAGGCACAAGGGAAATCCTGGATTTTTTCTCCTGAAGTATTGGAATTTTACTTCAAAATAAGAACCAGATAAGTATTCAAAAACATAATGATGGTTTTTTTCCCCTCAGGAATTCAGTTCAGAACAGCTGTTTGCCTGTAACATGAAAACAATTTTCCACATTGAGCAGGTTAAGAGATCTATTGCACTGCATTCCTCAGTTGTTTTGTGAGGCTGCATCATCCCTGGCACTGCTGACTCAGTAGCAGTTGGAAGCCAATCATCCTCTGCAGGGTCATGCCAAGGCTTCACTGCCCTCAAGCCAGAGCCGCTGCAATGGCACAGGTGAGCACTGCTGTGCACTTTTTGTTTGTTTTTCATGAAGATAAAAAGAATAAATCTTGGTGTGGCAGGGCTTGCTCTTGCCTGCTGGGAAACAGCAGCTGACAGTGCATCAGCCTGCCCAGCTCCCAGTGCCAGGATGGCAGCAGAAGGAACCAAACCCAAACAGGGACAGAGAATTAAAACTCTAACAGTTATAGGTAGAGTAAAGCTGCTTCAGTACTGAGACCATCTGATAATAAACACACCTACAGACAAGTTACAAATGTGCAGAATAAGACACAACACAAATTATTAAATAAAGATGGTGCCAAAAATAAGCCAAACAAGGATGGACCAAGAATGAAGTAACTAAAAAATATTCGCTTTCTACTATGCATCTGCTAAACAAGGATTTGGCTGCCTGAAGTCCTTGACTAAGACTTGGATGTGGTTTGACAGAGCCAGGTTTGACACCAAAGCAGCAGAAGCCAGCCCAGCTCTCCACAGTGAGCACCCTCCCCTTGCTCAGGGACAGAAGAGCTGTCTGGCTGCAGAACTTGAAAGAATTTTCCAGGCAACATAAAATGCACAGAAGGGCCAATATGCAATTTGGTCCACCAATATAGACATTCCAAAAAGCAGAGGTTACCTTTTACACTGTTATTGTTGTGGTCAAATATTAGAGATATTTCAGAGTGAATATTCACATAGTCCAGGTCTAAGACAACAGACATTAAGCCAATTGCATGTTAATGCAGATGCTTCTTTGTGCCAGTGCTAGAAGTACCAACAAATCTTAACACAGCCGACCTCATATATGGAATTTGCAAGAGGGGGCTGTTCCAGACTGCAAGGCAAGATGTATTCTATTACCATCTGTATGGCAGCTGTCTTGTGTCAAGTGGGCAATTCTCCTTATCTCTCTCCCTGAGTGA
>JAYDZK010000039.1:224596-257154 GCA_034509185.1 Euphonia xanthogaster | reverse complement strand
CAAAAATACAGAAAACCCCATGAGTTTCAGCTTTACATTACTATTATTGAGAGTATAACTATGACTCTCATAATTTTTAAGGGAAAAAATGCAGAAAATTGTTTTCAGGCTGTGACTTAATAATGGAAATAGAAGCAGTACCCAATTCAGAGGCACTTGACACAAAACTAAAAACAGTAGGGTTGGAGCAACAGCACAGTTCCCCATATATAACTTCTGTGGTTTTAAGGTCTATGGGAGAAAATAATTTTAATTATGGTGAGGAGTAATTAAGGCATGTAAGTGCCAGTGATTAATTGAGACCTCTGTTTATCATTGATTACAGACTAAACCCAAGAATATCACTTATGTTAAAGTGGTCTGTTGTGATTTTTTTTCAGTCTATTTGCCTATAGTAGTTACTATACTATAAATAAAAGCTGAATAATCCATTCATATAATTCAAAATAATTACATAATTTTTTTTAAATAACTGCACTGTCTTAATTTTTTTTTCCATTGATAATATGTGAGGGTGTGTTTTTGTGTTTTTTTTTTTCACCCAGTGAATTTAGTGGGAGCATGTAGTGAACATTTTTGAGAATTGCATCTGTTAAATGACAACTCAAGGACACTTTCAAGTAAAATATGCAATGCTTTGGGTAGTCCCTCTACATATATAAACACAACCAAAACTTAAAAATAGTCTCTGCTTCAAAGAAGGAACTTTGACTACTTTAATCATTGCCCCAGGCAACACATTCAGGTAATTTTCTTCTGTGATTTTTTGTGTTTTGTTTCTTTTTTTAGCCTCTGTGTGTTTATTTCCTATATCCTAAATTATTTAGCAGGTAATGTGTATTCTGTATTGATTTTCAAAAAGAAGCAATTGAATAGAACCAAGTCCCAGTTTTCAAAGAGATTTCACAAATAGCAGCATTTTTCTAAGTAAGAATTTTTCAATAAAAGTAGGGTTTACTTGTTAAGTTTTCTCTTGGAATAATCTGATGGTATATTAAATAAGTTGAAAAAAGAAAGTCCTTAAACTGAATATGATTTCACAAGGTTTTATATTGTGTTTGAAAATCTTATCAAAAACTACAAACTCACATCGAAAAATCTCAGGAAAAGTGCTCAGATAATATCTTTTTGGGGTAACATACCCTTTGTATGGTTTGGGGTTTGCTAGCCCCCTAAGATATATAAACATGAATAAAAGAAGTAATGATTCCACTCAATATATGTTAGAAATCAATATTTCCAAGCCTTAAGTAGAAGGTAGAAAATAATTTATAGTTTCACTGTAGTTTTTTTAATTTCTAGCAACTCCATTTCAATTACTGTGAGATTTTTGAGCTTGATTGAGACCTTGATAATTGAGATCTTACTGTGTCTGACCTTTATCTTTACCTACAAGGCTTGAGAAGCACTGGCAGAGTGCATAGAGCTGCTCACTTTGTTAAGCTGTAGTGTCTAGAAGAGAATTGACTTGCACTAGTTAGACATGATAATGCATTCAAACTTTTCTTCTTTCTCTTGACATTTAAAATATCAAGAATGATACATAACCATTTCTGACTCCTTTTCCTTTGGGTTCTTGGCATATCTCAAAAGTAGGAAAGGTACATGCAGTTCAAAACTGAAACCAAAACCACCCCATCCCAATCCGATCCAGGTGAGTAAAAGATGGCTGCAGTTTGAACCCCAGTCTTCTGCAATATCATATTTTATCTTGTTCAGAACTTTTTTGATTTTCCAAAAAAACAAAGGACTTGAGAATTCATTTTGCTTGAGTTATAAAAAATAGAAGAATGCAGGGGGAATTTCTGTCTCTGACATGGTACCTGCTGTTACTGCAAAAAAATCTACATACTTGCCCTGGCAAGGTTGTCCAGAGAATGGGCCATCACTGGAGTGCTCCATCCCTGGAAATGTTCAAGGATAGGTGTCCTGGATTGCCAAGCAAATTGTATTCTATTTGCCATCTGTATGGCAGTTGTCTGCTCTTAAGTGGGCAGTTTTCCTTATCTCTTCCACACCCAATCCTCCCTCTGGGGAGACATCTGCTGGTAACAGGCTATTGAATGTCACTGCATGACTGACAAGAACTATAGCATCCCATTGTGAGATGCTCCGCCCAGAGGAGAGAGCCAAGCATTCTACCCAGATATAATCTCGAGTTTCTGGAACTCCAACATAGTTTTCTCTACTGGATTTTCCCAGAAGAACAGCTGCTTCTTCCACTGGATCTTCAGAGGAAAACTACACCCTTCTACAGGATCCCTGCTCCAACAGAACCACACCTGACACTCCAGGAGGACAGCAGCCACAATTCCAATTGGACTGTTACCAACACCCTGACCAACAGGGTGTCATATTGTGTTCTGACTCTGTCAGTGTTGTTTTGTATTACTGCATTGTTTATTTTATCTTTTTATTTTCTTCCCTAATTAAGAACTGTTATTCCTGCTCCCATATTTTTGCTTGAGAGCCCCCTTAATTTCAAATGTATAACAATTTGGAGGGAGGGGTTTACATTTTTCCATTTCAGGGGAGGTTCCTGCCTTCCTTAGCAAACACCTGTCTTTCCAAACCAAGACAATAGGTTGGATGGGGCTCTGAGCAACCTGGTTTACTGGAAGGTGCCTCTGTTCATGGTAAGGCACCTGTAACTAAATGATCTTTAAGGTCCCTTCCAGCCCAACACATTCTGTGTTTCTGTGATTCTACATGTGCATGACTAAATATTCAATGGCACGATTTGCTTGTTAAAATTTGTGATTTTGATGATGGGCAGAATCCTGGCTCGTCTGAGTTCTAGCTTAACGTTTTGTATGCTTAAAGGTAATTGAATTCTTAAATACTATCTTGAAAGAAACTTAAGAAAGCAGAAACTGTTTTTGAATTCTGTTCTGGGTAAAAATAAGCGCTCTGGAGCAGTGCTTCTGTTTTCCTTTTCAACTCTTGTTTAAACTTTCTCTCTCTTTGCCTATGTTGGTGATGAAATTCACAAAATTTTCATGGTTGGTATATGGGGGGAAGTGTTCCAGATGGTAACATTAACTTAAGAGAAAAATAATCTGAAAAATTTTTGGGAGTGTCTGGAGAAGTTTAGAAGACTCCTCTGAGTCAACTGCAAAGTGATTTCAAAGTGCAGCATAAAAATTCCTTCTGTTTGGAAACGTACATAGATAAGGAACAGGAATGAGGAGTCCAGGGCATATGCCTTGGAAACAAAATGGGTTTATCTCAAAAGAGTTGTGCAGGTTGTTTTAAAATGTTAAAGCAGCAAATATGACACAATTCTGCTCATGACAATGGGGTTTTTCAACTATTTTCTCTACTTTCTCTTTTTTAGCTATAAGGCATATGGAATTTTCCACTGAAATGTTTTGAGCATCTGCAGAATTTGCTATGGTTGTCTGAACTTGTTAGATGTGTTCTGCAGACATAAAATATTTTTCTCTATTTTCTTGAAAGCCATCACCACTTTTTTTAAAAATCACCTTACACTTCTATGCACTTGTGAAATTGTTATGTCACTCTTGTACAACTTTAAATGAATACTGAGTGGCGTAAGTGAGAAGAAATCCTAAATCCCTTCCAAATGCAACTATTCTTTTGTCTAGTTTATATATCTACGTCTATACTCTAATCTGTATATCCACAAATATTGATACTTAATACTTACTGTTTATTTAAGAGTAAAAACAGTAAAAAGCACTAAAAATGCTGGGTCCTCTGGCTGGTCAGAGTGGCCCCAAGAAAAGTTCGAAAGTCTCTTTTCCCAGCCCGGCGCTTGAACAAGGAGTCAGGGCTCTTCATTTCTCGGTCTCAAGGTTGTTTATTGTATCTTATCTATAAAATTCTTTCTTCTGGCCTGCCGAGGTCCGCTCAGCAAGACAGTCCCAGGCACTCTGCCTGCCCCCGGGGCAGTGTTATCTTTATATACCAAAAACTACGTGTAGCATTATTACAATTATTTTCCAGTACCCATCACCTATATTAGACAGTGAGTTTCTACTCTAGACCAATCTAAAAGTGACAACATCACCACTGAAGATGGAGGTAGAGAAGAATAAGAAGAAAGGATAGACAAGCCCAAGTCCCTCCATCTTGTCCCCAAAAACTCCTATACTAAAAATCCCAAAACCTACATTTACACCCTGTACTAATTTTTTTATCACACCATTTAAACTACTGTGGCTTTTAGGTCTTCATGTAAAGCTGGCAATTTGCTCCACGGTTCGTAATCAAACCCCCTGGTGTTCTGGGCTGTGTGCCAGGGTCTCTGAGACCCCCAGCAGGGGTCCCGGCAACTCCTGACTCCCAAAGGGATGTCCTGAGTTCGGACAGTTATAGTCCACAGTCTCTCTTGCAGCTCTAGAAAACGGGTAAAGCATAAGCTCATCCTCTTCAGAAATATGTTAGATCAGCTCATCATCAGTGCACTTTATCTTGGAAAAAAACTGAAGCCAAACAAAAATCACTGTAAAAAATAAAATTGCAGATTTCCATCAAGCTTTATACAGTTCAATTATTTTTATTTTAAAATAGTCTACAGAATATTAAGTGCTTCTTATAACCTTCTTCTCAGCAGATAAAGTGATGCATATAGGGAGGAAGTCTGAAGGGATAGAGACAAGATGCAAGGGAAGAAGTATATCCAGCTACAAAACTCATGTACTGTTGCATTTTTATGTACATGGAAAATTACCAGAAGCACAACAATCATGGAATATGGTGTGGGATATGTTAAAGATTTTGCTGTGGTATATTGGTATATTCTTTTTGCATGTCTACCATGTTATTTTAAGAAAGGCCCATTTTAAGTTGTGCTTAATAAAATACCTAATCAAGATAGTTATCTAGCTGTTGCATCACTATTACAAAGGTTTGCACCTTTCAAACCATTAACAAACTTCTAAGTTAACTTAGCACCCATGTCCTTCAAACACTGCTGCATAAAGCACAATAAACAGTTCTACTTCACACACTAGTGCACTTTTTATCTTCCCCCCAACACTCTGCCCATCCCACTAAAAACACATCCCTTTCTTCTTCTGGCCATCTGCTCTAGAATTTCAAGTAGGGCACTTCTATACTTCAAGTCATGATCACTCCCATACCAGCAATTAAAGAACATGACCTGGGGAAGTGTGGGGGAGGGCACTGCCAAAGAAGTCAGTCAGATGACACCCCCTACTTTCAAATTCCTTACAGAGCATTAGTATCTCACTGTAATCAACCCAAAGCAAGGGGTCTGAGGTAGCTGTTCCTGCCCTGCCATGTGCTCCCTGTGGGGAGCTGACACTGCACCAAGATCAAGAAGGGAACAGTTCCTCAATCAGAACCTCTGTAAGACAATCCTAAATATGAGGCTGTGTGGAACGTGTCCCATGATATTCTCATCCTGGTTTTGTTCCTAGCTTCCCAGGACTGGCAATCACTGTGTTTTCCCTACCTTTAGGGAACTGGGAGACCAAAGACAGGCCCTTCTATTTTATCCTGTAAGGGAGAAACAGCTAAAAAAGAGGGAGGGATACAGGACTATGTAATTTTTTTCACCTTTCACTTCAGTTCTTGGGAAGTACTGAAACAACCAATGATGCATGGTCACTGAATGGCCAGAACTGCTGGAGAACGTTTTTCAGAGTGCATCAGAATGCATTACATCTCCATCCCAGTAATCTTTTTTGGCCCTGTCTCACATATCATTCACTCCTGGAAGCTGGGGAAAAGAACAGTCTATGAAAGGGCTGTGAGTCAGATGGAAACTGACTTGACAGCTGGGAAGAATTGGGAAAAAGCCTGAAGATTCCTACTGATGGATTTCAATAAAGACAGATGCAAAGGGCCACAAGTCTGACAACAGAGCAAAGCAAACAGGTACAGCTGGAGATCTGCACATGATCCTGAGTCACGAGCTGAACAAAAATGACTGGTCTCAAGAGGCTGCAAAAACAGCAAAGACTTACCCAGAAGTACTCACAGGAACAGGCTTTTCCAGCCAGTTTTTTTTCTCTGTATGGGGGGTTTTTCATTATTAATATTTTTTATTTAAACAGAACAAAGTAACACGGTTTAAGTAAACCTGTTCCATCTTCAGAAGAGAACAGTTCTAAAAGAAATATACACAGCTAATTGCAGGGTCTTATTTTAGTATTATTACGCACAACTATAGAACACAGCTGGAATTTCTAGGGGTTTAATAAGGTTTTTATTTCTAATAAGTAAAAGTAGTGATCATTTCTAGTGAGTTGTGAGAAATACTTGCATTACAATGTAAGCATCCACTTTACCTTTTCCATTGCTGCCACCAGCACATCAAAGAAAACAACTTAATGCCACCTTAAAGATCTCTGACGTATTGAAATCTATATTGCATGATATTAACAACCACCCACATTATATTAATGTTCTAATTTCACATATAAATAATTCTTAGCACAGGAACAGAGTCAAAAGGGAAAAAACGCGAGCTCATCTAATAAGTACCAAATAAATATATCTTGGTTTCCAAGTGAACTATTTTGCAGCTAGAAACACAGATTTCCAATAAAAACTATCCAAATCTGATCAGGTTTATAATACTGTGTTCCTACATGTTGTCAGGCAGCCCATGCAATCAGAGCTCTGTGTACCAGTGGTCCCCTACAGAGGTAAATGTCACCCCCTCCTGCACCTGCAAGGATGGAGCAGCCACTGACTGCTGACCACCACCAAGCACAGGCAGAGCTGTTCCGTGAATACAACGTGAGCTATTTGCTCACTTTTACTCCTTTCACCTTCCTCACCCGTCATATAATTGACTTTGCTGGGGAAACACAGGGGAGACTCTTCGAGGAAAAGTAATTGCTTCAGGAACAGAAACTGGAATTATAGTAATTAGGTCTGCGAAGGAGATATAAAAACATTCTTGCAGTTAATGCAAAACAAATGCTATAGCAATGCAAATGCATCAACATTTGACTTGGCACCTATTTTTAAGGTGAGCATTTCTGTTGCCATTATTTGAAATTAGTTGTCATTGTTGGAGATCTTAATTTATTTGTAATTATGTAATTGCAATCCAGTGACATTCTAAGAGTAAACTAAAAGCTTAATCACGTAAAAACAAATACATGCTGATTTACATCTCTTAATGTAAATAATTCTCAATTAAGCAATTTTTAGTAATTTTTCCTAATTCTGCAGGAGGATTTCTAGGATTATGTGACAGCATTGATTTTACTGTAGTAGGGTTAAAATTCCATATGCTTTTCTTGATCCAGTAAAATAGATTCAATATATAAATTTTCTTTACTTTTTTGAAATCTTTTGCCAGCCTGTACTAACCCATATCTTGAAGAAATCTGAATAAAGAAACATAGGTGTTTATGCTAGTATTTTATCCTTACTATTTTCTTTGGTAGATAAACTTGACACAGTTAATGATCAAAGCAAGAATATAGTCAGTGACTTGGGGGTCCCTTTTCTTTTAAAAATACCTCACTTGCATAATCAGGAAGTTATTTTCTTTAAAAATTCAGTGATAGCTACATCCCTTTATGAAAAGATGAACTCTAAAGCACACTTAGTTGTTAAAACCCATATGCTTTACATCTGGGAAAACCTTTAAAACAAAAAAAGTTGAGTTCATTACATTGATTTACTACAAGTCAGAGACAGACCAGATCTTCCAGCTGGTGAAAACAGAAATATTTATTCTTAGGTTATTTTGCTGAAGTGTCTGGAACGGCAATTACAGTGAAGTTTTGTTTTGTTCACATTCAATCCATCGTGTCTTTAATCTGCAAATTACAGTCACAACAAAACTCTTGTAGCCCTATGAAATCATACACCTAATTATCAGTTCTGGTTCCATTATCCCAAGAGGCCCTTTCCTTTTATCAAGTTTGGTACTAATTCATTTTCAATAAAGAGCAAGCGTTAACAGTAAGAAAAAATAATTAGGAAAACTTAAATAATACACAAGGCAAAAACCATCACAGCTTCAGATTCTCTCTGGCTAAGGTAATATATCAAAAGCAAACAAAAGTCCTCAATAAAGCATAAATCAGAATTGCCTCTTTGCAGCCTGTATGATTCTTAATAAAGACGAAGCCCACACTGAGAATCTGTGCACTGACAGACACCACCTTCCCCCCACAGCCATCTGCTGCCTACACTGGCTACACTCACATGCATTTAAACACAAGCAAACAGGAGCTGCAAAACTGGAGTTCTCTTACCATCTGACAAGTCAATTAGCCCGAGGTAGTGCAAAAGTTTCAGAGAGGAGCACACCACCACCACAATCCCTAAAGTCTGGAGTCCCTCTGACTCGCCTTTAGTCCACATCCTGCAAGGCACCACAGGGACACCACTAGTGTGCCCACAAACAGCTGCCAGGCATCAGAGGCTGAGAAATCCTGTTTCAAGCTTTCCTTCCTGCTGCTCAGCTGAGTGCACAGCACATTCCCCTCTCCCCCTCTCTCACTCCCTCTCTTTCCCAGCGTCTCCCCCTCCCCTCTCACTTGCCTTTTTTTTTTTTTTTTTGTTTTGTTTTGAACATGCAACTTCTGCATTAAACCATAATCTAAAGTCTTATTTTCTTTCACCTCAGGGTAATTCTCTCAGGAGTTTGCTCTGCTCCAGAACAATTGAGCACCATGCTGCTAACCTCAGCAACATCTCACACCTTTTTCTTTTTTTTTTTTTAATACCTGTGATGCTAGTTGCATTTGAGATTTTCTCAGTAATTCTGCCAATGCAGATGCTTTTTGTCAATGCCTCTTCTGTACTGCATAAGAGAATAAGGAACACTGTAGGAGAGGAAAGGGCTTTCCTTTTCCGAATGTCTCCCCTCACCCACAACATGCTGGGATAAACAAAATCACACTTCCGACATCCATGTGTGTGCACAGATCCAGCCCAGGAGCTGCAGAATAATTCTGTCTGTTAACAGCTCCCCTGGGGTACACAGCTGGACAGCCAGAAGTGCACCCCAGCATCTACAATGCAGCCACACTGGCGTGGGCCAGGCTGGCTGAACAAGCTTCCCGTGCAGGCAGCTGAGGCAGAAGAGCAATTTCCACCATTTCATCTCAGTGTTTCACCAGGCTGCTGGCAATGGGCAGCACTGTGGGCTGCTCACAAGCTGATTATGTATTTCCCAATTATCACCAGAGATGAGAAAACTCTTGGCATAGTGAGTGTTTTATCAGGATGGCAATATTGCTACACCAGTAAAGGCTGGGGTTTTCAAGCATGCTATTAGATGCTGGCAGTCCCATGCAGGATGTTCAGGAGAACTGAGCTCACTGATGCCTTTTATTTTACTGGACTCAGAGGCTGCTGCATCCCCACACTCCAGCCCAGTCCAGGCAATCAGTAGCTCCCCTTTCCTGAAGTTCCCAGTGAGCAGGGCAGGCTGCCTTTCACCCACAACACTGGTCCACAGCCTCTCCTGGTGCTGACTCTTCCTTAAACTGCTGGTGAATACCAACATCAGGTGCAGAATCTTAACAGGATATTGTGTATCATAGTAACTAAATAGTGCACTTGGATTGCTAAGAGATGCTCATAGTGAGGCCAGGTTGGAGGTGCAGACTACTCACACACACTTGAGTGATCAAGTCAGCAATGATCAGTTTAATTGAACTTGAGCTTTATTTCTGTATGCAGGTGGCCAAGGAGAAGAGCACACTAGCAAATGTGTTATGAGGGTTCTCTGCCATGGGCATCCACCTTCCCAGAGCTCAGTGGCATCGTATCAAAGCCACTTCTCCTGATAAATACTTTAGACCAAAGGACTTTTTAGTGCTCTGTAGCATCTGACATATTAGGTTTTCATTTCCCTGGCTGTATGGCTGGCTATAACGCCACATCATGTTTCATATCTCCCAGATTAACACATCCAGCTTTAAAACTATCAAGGGTCTGAAATCACTTTACTGTCAAATCTCTCCCAGATAAAGAGAGGAGAATTTGAAAGAGTAACGTGATAAGCAGACCTCAAAACATTTAGATAATTCCTTGGTGTACCATGCCCTGTTCCAATTAAAAAAACAAACTACTACTACACAAAACCCCCAAATAAACAAAAAATCATGCCCCCTCATCACATGAGGTTTGGACAGGAATAATGACCACAAAAATAGCCAGATTCTTTCCTGTCTATGGAAGGGATGTTTGTCAGATTTACCAGCTGTCTGGTGGGTTTTGCACTGTTTTCTTAGACTCTTTAAGTTTACAGATCCTAAAGAGGACACAGAATCACAGCCCACTTCACACACTTGTTCCCAGGCACTTTGTTTAGTTACAGATACATTTAGTCACAAAGTTTCTTCCCAGCAATGTGCAAACATGCTGCATCCAACTTAATGAAAAAAAAAGGGAAACTCAAAAAAAATTATGCTGTAATGAGTAATGAAACTCAAAGCACCTGGCTCCCCAAGGGTGTGTCTTGCAATTCTCTGGTTCTCTCACCTTAATATCTTAACTCCACAGCTCCTAAAGCCCTGCAGCAGCACCTCAGCAAGAGAAGAGGGAAGACACAGCAAAGTGTGAGTTCCATTTTTTGTGTTACTGCAATTTATGCCAAGTCCAAATGGTTTGATGCTTTAGGCATTCCTGATACAAGCAGCTCCAAAAGAACATGCAGTTTTGTTCCCTTGAGTGCTTACTGCTTGAAGTGAGCCAGCATTCGTGCATGCCAGAAGTTCAGAATTCATTTAACAATATATCCAATGCTGTCAAGGCCAAATCATGATTTTTCTGATGTTGAGTCAGTTTTCAAACAAGCTTGGAGGGAATGTTGAACGGGAATTTTCCCATTCAGGATCTTCAGGCTGCTTTAGGATTACCCTGATGCTGGCAGTTCCTCCTGGATGCTGCTTTTCCTCTCCCACTTCCCAATACTACTCAAAATTGTCACTTGGTTCATTGTTCACCTGCTTGTTTGTTCCCCAATGTGGAGACCCTGGGAGGGCATTCCCTGGTTTAGGGAGACACAAGAAGCTTCCCTCAAAAAGCTGTTAGACCCCATTGGCTGCTTCCCTTGTTCCCATGTCTGTTCCTATGTCTCTGAGCCACTCCTCGCTATTCCCTGACTGGCCCTCAGCTTTGTACTGCCCTGAGACCAAGTTCACCCTCAGGCCCCTTGGCAGACTGAAACTCAGACCCTTTGTGTGTGGGAGCTGGGACCCGAACATCTCACTGCACGGCTGAATAAAACATCTGGGGCTATTATGCAAAGGCCCTTTTTGCTTCCTTACCCTGGACTATACTGGCAGCAATTCAGCTTGCTACACCCCAAGAACAGGGATTCCTCATATTGGGCACGTATCAGGGTCATGCTGTGCTAACTTTTAATGGAAAGTGCTGTTAAGTTGCCTGACATTCAGAGCACCAAGTCCCCCCATCCATACAACCATCCAGCTGGGAAGCCACATACTGACCTACTGTTATGGTTTATGATTAACCCATATCAGTTTTCTGGTATTCCTTTAGAATTCAAATAATCACAAGTGATTGATTGAAGAGCTGACTACAGATGTGTCATGGGAGGCAAATCCTACGGACCCAAATACTCATGTGTTTTCCCCATGATAAGAACTAATTTCAGTAAGGGATAGAGCTTTCCTCAACAGCTGAGCCCATTCCCTGCAGTCACACTCATTCTTTACTGTAGTACTGAGCTAATGGGAGAGATCAGTTCTGTGATTTAAACCAAAGGAAGGCTATCCAGCTTAGTTTTCCAGTAGAAATCTGCAGAGAAATAGAGGCTCAACAACTCTTAAAAAGAGGCAGAAATATTAATCAAGATATTATTTAGATATATTATTTGAGTTGCTTCTGAAGCAATGAGGAAATGAGGAAAAACCCAAACCAATGCCAAATAAATATTGTGTGTGACTTTTTTTTCCTTTTTTTTAAATTTTATTTTTAATTTCTACAGAACTCTGCTCTGCAATGTAAAAACCATGCTGCGTATTCAGGTTTTGGATTGATCCCTCCCAAACATTTCTAATATTCTGCAAAATACATGCTGTCATCCTTAGACAGGGTAGGCAGCTCAAGGGGCTATGATTTTACCTAGAATCACATATGGAATAAACTGCACCAACTAAACTGCCTGGTTTTCTACTGTAGACACTGATCAACGGATTTTGCAGAAAAGCAGCTGGAAGAACATTTTTCTAGTTATATACAGACAAGGTTAAGCTTACTAATAAAGCAGTAAGCTTTGTTTTCACCAAATTTTAAATAATGAGGATGCAAAATGCCTAATGTTAAAATACCAGATGTTCTGGTAATAGAGATAGATGTTCCTGCTAGTGCCTACTGTACACATCTCTCATATGCAGCAAAAGGAGTTGAATGCCTCAATTAGCTGCAGAAAAGGTATGCACAACATATGCACTCTGAGAATGTAAGTGGGAACTTCATAAAGATCAATCAAAATAACATGTAATGAAAAGTCTTTTTTGGTAATAAAAGAATTGCTATAATGAATCATATAAATTATTTGTGTAATCTATAATCAGCTCTTAAAAGTGGTTGGGGGAAATCATGCATTGAACAGGTGAAAAATTCACAGCAAAATGGAGAATAATATTCCTCTCAGCAAAAGCTTCTCCAATGACCAAGCTATTTGGAACAGATTTACACTTTTGAAGAGGAGGATTTGTCTCCTCATTTTGCATAATACAAATGCAGCATGACATGTTTTCAATACCCATACCTTTAAGAAAACTTGGTGGTATTCTGTGATTTGCCTGGTTTAAAACTCTAAATATTAGATTTTTGTCATTTTGATGAACTACTCCTTTGCTGTTGTGTTATGATAAAGAATAAATAGGAACATCATGATTCTTCTTGTACAGTACTTTATTTCATATACTCCCAGAACAGCTCTGTTTACCTATCTTCTGACACTCAGCAGTCCTGAACAGTCTTCTCACATGGCTGCTGTCCAT
The DNA here is from genome assembly GCA_034509185.1 of Euphonia xanthogaster. Classification (NCBI taxonomy): domain Eukaryota; kingdom Metazoa; phylum Chordata; class Aves; order Passeriformes; family Fringillidae; genus Euphonia; species Euphonia xanthogaster. The sequence continues at coordinate 244,210 of JAYDZK010000039.1, read as the reverse complement.
AAATCTATTTCCACTGCAGATTTCGGAAGCCCGTCCACTTGTGGTTTGTTTTGGAAGTGGCATAATGAGTCACAGCATGGCAGCATCAAGAGTATGAATTTACTATTCCCTACATATTTATCCAATGAGTTCTTTTGTGTGTACATAAAGTTAGCTGGTTTTGTTGCTGTTTTGATTTAACATTATTCAAACCAAAATCAAAACTAGGCCTTTCTCATGACTGACTTTAACTTACATAGTCCCAAGCAATGATATTTACTGCTTAAATTGAAGGATTTTTATCAGTTTGCCTTGGTCACCAGTCATTTCTCTGTCCTGTTCACGCTCATCCATATTTCTCAGATTTCTCTGGATCTCACTAGCCCCAAACAATTAGTGTCATCTGCAAATTGTTTGATGGGAAAACCACTTATTGATAACTACTGACTACAATTAAAAGAGAAAAAAAAAAGCCGAGAGTAAATTTAAAAGGTTGGTGTTTAGAGCAAGTCCAAAAAAATCTCCACAGCCATTCGGTGCCAATGAGCTCAGGTTCCTGCCCATTTGCACCACTTCAATTCCAGCCTGACCCCTCTGCCTGCAAATTAATTGCATTTCATATCACACTGTTATTTCCCAGCAGCTATCCACCAGCTAGAATATTTTTTTTTATGTCCTGGCTAATTGCTACTTATTATTTTTGTCAGTAGAGGTACATTCAGTATAAGGATAGATGAACCACAAATATCTCCATAGTTAGTTTGGATAACACAGAAATTGGGATGTTTTTCTATTAGTGCTACCCAGGGAGCTGGGAATAAAAAACTCAGTTCTTCAGCTGCCATTTCCTTGCTGTGTGAGCAAAGGGAAATAACTTGCAGATGAACACTTGTCCTGACATAGTATCAATTTTTCTGCTATAATAAAACCAGCTATAATTCCTTCAACATTCCCCCCTTAGTTCAGTTCTTCTGATGCATAGAAGGTGCTGCTATCTTTGTGCTATCAGAATCTCCCTGCTTGCTGATGGTAGGTGGTTGTGGGGTCCATGGACCCATGAGGAGAAGCAGGAGGACCCCCCCCCTTTCAGAGAACTGTCTCGAGCCAGTGATTCCCAGCCTTCTGTGAGCCTGTTGGCACAATTCACATGGTCAACTTCACAACACACAGGAATAGCTCTGAAAGGTTCCAGAAATCTAATCCATCATTCCTGACTTTTTCCAGAAGAGTTGGCAGCACAGACAAGCACATCCCTCCTTGAAGTCAGGGTTTGGCTTTACCCTGGAGCTCATGATGGCAAAAGCTGAGTGAGTGTTAGCAATACACACCCAGGTCATGAGAAGACCAGCAACTGACAAAGTAACCAGGGAACCCTGAAGGACTAACCTGAGCCACAGTTTACATGCACAGTCTGAAACCGCAATAGAGGCAGTATATAATTAACGAAAAAGTAATAAGAACCTCTCACAACTGTTAAATATCCTTGTCAAGTTCTATTTAACTTTTCCCTTCTAGTTTGCACCAATTTCTCTAGATATTTATTTGTAAACCAACCCAGGTACACAAACCATAGCAGCCTCCTCTGAGATCACACATCACTCTCAGACTTGCAGAAATGCAGTGTCTGCTCTCAGGATGGACCCAAGGAAGTTCTCCAGCACTGAACTTACTGTCCTTTCATGCTGTTGCTGAAGCTAGATGGACTGCTAGCAATCACTTAATGACCTCAGCTGTGCTAGGAGATGAGACAGGGAAAGGCTGCAGGACATTTCTCATTGTCCTACTTTTAAACAGCCAATGAAAGCTGAAGAGGACACATGCTGTGAGGAAAAGAGAATTAGGGCAGAGAAGGTGAAAAGTTAAGAAGAAACAGGAAAAGAAGGTATTTCAAGGCTGAAACAAGGAACAGTGCATAAGAGCATGCAATGGGAAGAACAGATCTGTGAGCGACTGGGAGGGGACAATGTACAACATGAAACTGCTCAAAAATAGAAAACCTGATGTTTCAATTATTCTGGAGCCTCATTCCCCAAAAAGGGAAAATGCCACTCTATGAGTCCATGCAGCCAATCTGTGCTGAGCCCCACACCCAGCTGAGCATTTCTCCCGGAACCTGTACTCAGAGGTGAGCACACCTCACCAGCAAATATGCATCACTGATGAGTGACAAGCAGCCAAAAGAAGCTGCCAAACCCCACAAATAACCAGGAGACAGATATGTTTTGCAGTGGTAGTTTTTTGCTGATTGAATTTCTGCCACAAGCAAGAGGAGATGTGACTCCTCCCTTGCACTGGCAATCACTGTCAAGCTCTGGAAGCAGTTAAGAGGCATAAAGCGCAAAGCCTCTTCTATCAACTCGGGCTGCGGTGGACTCATCACAGCTCTGGCGGTCTCCAGTCAAGATATCCCCCTTATTTACCCATTTCTCTTTATTTTTAAGAGGGAAACTGAAGAACCACTTTGCTTTTTAACTCACTTTTTTAATGCACAGTGCATTTTTAACTCACTCTAGTGACATACTAAATTATGCCCTCATTTTTGCCTAAGAATTAGAAAAAATACTGCCCCGTAAAGGTCATCTCATAAATTTTTCTTAGTAACAACAGACCAAAGCACTGAAAAACACTCCACTTGAAGACCAGTGTTTCTTTGTGTTACATTAAACTGTTTTCTCACCATTTTTCACGCTGTTCTAGATTTCTTATTTTTAAGTGACCTCAAGCAATGAATACATGTATACAATATTCTAAATAAGGCTATATTTGTTTCACTTACTGAACTGTTGTACCAATTACCTTTAAATATTCTTGTTGACTCTGCTCGCATTTCATCTTCATTTTACCATCTATGCAATAGTTGCATGTAGGTTTTTATTTTATCATCAGTAATTTGTATTCCTGTTCTAGACCCAGCTCAAAAGGTTTAATTTGCTTATTTATTTGCATAAGTATACTAGATAGTGCCACAACTACTGGGAGATGAGAGTAATAAATTAATGAAAGAATTATAAAACGGTATAAAACTAACCATATTTTAGATACATCACAGTGAATTATGAAGTAGTACCACACTATTTCCGATACATCATAGCCTCAAATTACACCATCCCAAAAATTTAAAAAATCTGTACCAAGCAGCAAAACTCTCAGCAAACAAAAATGTCAATTTATAAAGCTAATGTCTGAAATCAAACTTTCTAAAGTAGTTTCTAAAACATAGGCAGCAAAAGCTGAAATGCCAGTTTATGATGTGCCTCTAAGCACACAGAGAGTAGGAGAACTTTTAGACGGCTGTCTGGAAAGGGGGCTGGCTTTGCTTTTGCCAGCAGTGCTCCCACTATAAGGTTATGGCAGCAGCTCCGTGTAACCTGCACTCAGTAGAGGGGCCAGCTCTCACAGCTAACCAGACTGTCCCTGATTTACAAATTACAGTTTAACTGCTCCTCTAGTGGCACCACTGTGAAATTCTGCTTCTTGACATGAAGGTAGGCTGACTTTCATGGAAACAAAGCACACAAAGAGCACATGACAGAAACTATACTTAGGATGTTAAAGCTAAGCAGCAGCCTCAGATAATAAGCCTCCTTCATGTGTCTTGTATCTAAAAATACTCCATGACCAAGCATGCTATCATGCACACTTGAGCAGGCAGAATACTCCCCCAGTATTCCATGGTCCTCCGGATTAACAGTTCCATGGCTAAGATGGTATCACAAGTATAGCTCTGTGCGTGTGTGAGAGAGAGTTTCTTCAAAGGCCTTCTATAGTGGATATTTTTGCCCGACGTCCAGGAGGAATGATGAGGAGGACTCCATCATTCAGAAGGTTAATTAGTTACTTAATTATACTATATTATATTACATCTAAACTGAATCTGCCAAGCACTCAACTGCACAACATCTTGTGACTGTCAGCTGACAGTCCCGACATACTCACACACACACACACACACACACCTGGATTCTATTGGTCAGTGAATCAAAACACACCAGAATCCAATTACCAATTCTCTTCAGGTAAACAATCTTCCACAGTGCATTCCACTTGTGAACAAACACAGGCGCAGCAATTGATATAAGAATTGTTTTTCCTTTCTCTGAGGTTCAGAGAATATGAATCTCAGAATATCCTTGGGAAGTTGTGCCTTGCTTTTCTCTGTGAAGAGAAATGTGGCGACAGCCTTCAACATGCAAAACTCAAAGCCTAACATTTTTCCAAAAAAACATAAGACATTTGAGAGCCAGCTCCTTGATAAGAGAAACATTCATCTGCATGAAAAATTTTGGATCTTATTGCAGAAGCACTCATCCTCTGAAGGAATTATACACCTCTTAGGCTAATCCCAGTGCTCAATGGGATAAAACTAGGTTCCAGAATTAGGGACAGAGTTCAGCACATCTTTGAAGCACAGCAGCACAAGACTGGAGTGCTTCTGCCAATGTCTGCAGAATACCAGCACTTCCAGAGACTCCTACCCCAGAGCTCTCCAGGAACAGCTGCTCTACAGCAGCACTCGCCTGACCTTGGCACTGGGAGCCAAGCAGTTTCCCCTGGGTGTCCACATGTAAACGACCATGTGATAAGCATTATCAGTTGTACTATGACATTTCTTGATGAAAATCAAATACACAGCATGCAAAGTACAGAGATGAAAGGCCAAATCTCATAGTGAATTGTGATGGACCAGTTCCCTGTCAATCTAAATTTTGATCAGTTCAAGTACAAGAAGATGACTGTTCTCCAGGACACTGCAATGGACTACCCAAAGACCATTTTTAAGGAAAACTTGGTCAAATATGTCCATCTCAATTAACCAGGTATTTTCATAATGGTCCACACTATTAATTGGAAATTTTAATGAACCTTTGCCTCTACTTAAATATTCCTGTCAACTTGCTGATTGGAATACATCCTAACTAATGGAAAAGAATATGACAGAGGATATTACTTTCCCTGTCGTCCCTGCAATTTAATTCAACTACAGGTTACTAATTAATTGTGAGTTACATTCTCATGAAAAAAGTGCAAAGCTTAATTGTCATCATTAAACTACCTATCAATGGATGCATCAGTGCATGCTTTGCTGCTGCTCAAATACATCCTTGCTCAGGCCTGGAGGGCAATACACTTAGATGAAATGAAAGGGTATTTCACTTGTCAGTACTTTTTCTGTTCAGAGTGCTTTCAGGCAAATAAAAAACCCAAAATCCAGCAATTATGCCAAATTATGTCCAGAGGTATTGGAGATAACAGTTTAGTTAATGTAAAACACGAAACACTCTTCAGTACATTGAAGAATCCTTGGCTTGAGATTTCTCTATCCTGAAGCATTTTACATTCACAGCAAGTAGCTAATTAATATTAACTCTTGCTAGTCATCAGGAAAACATGCACTACAATACACTTGGGTTTCTATTAGGATTACCTTCCAGGTACATTTTGAACAAAAGTATTGATATGAATTCTAGAGATATCTCTCTAGATATACCTCTGCTATTTCTAGAGAGAAAAAAAGATGGCACACATCCAAACCACTCTCTACTCAATAACAAACTACTGAGCAGGATCCCATTTTCATTGGGCCTTGAGAATTGAAGGATGCTTCCTTGCAGAAGAAAAGCATGCAGGCTAACATTTGGGAAATGAAGGCAGGCAAGAAGTCTTTAAATTTTGTGGCAAATCATGAAATCATTCTGACAGTTTAGGCTTCTTAGAGAGAATGACAGCACTTGGGTGATGTAAATGCAAGTATTCGAGCTGCTTTTTAAATGTTTAGTTTGCTTAAGGGAAGCTGGATGAATCCCAACTGGATGTTGGGAAAACACCATATTTGCTGCCCACCATCCCTACTGCTTGGTACAACACTTGACTGTCAGGGGTGGCCTTTACAGACTGGCTATTGCCTACAACCACACAGGAACAGAGGCTCAGCTGGCAGCATTAGTGTCTCTCTGCCTACTTCAACCTATTTCAGCTGTATGGGCTGCTTACAAGAGGGATTGCTTTTAGATTAGAAGAAAAATGCATCTGAATCTTAAGGCACCATGAAAATCTCATACATCATGATTATGGGAGGGTGTTTTTTGAAAAAGATACATAAAAATATTTGTGAATATGTGATGCTTTGTGAGCCTGAAAACTATTTGCAAGCCTCTGAAATCATCCAGTTCCACAAAGTGCATTAATCCCATTTCAGTTGCTAGCTCCAATATAATCAAAACAGGAAAGTGGAAAACCACTTGATTTCACACATGGGCAAACTGGCATGGATTCTGCTAAAATAACTGATCTAAACAGGAAGGAATTTTCCAGTTTGTTGCCCAGGTTGCAAAGCTGCGATCTTCTATGCTAAGCCATAGAAAAATCCAATTCCTGTGTGTTTCTCTTGGATACCAAGTAGGCAGCCTGTTGTTGTTAGGATACAACCATCAGTAAGCATTAATACCTAGGTTTCTTCAGACCCGGGTATAAACTATTTTCTAGTGGAACATATATACATATATATCTTCCTGAACCACAGAAGAGTGCTATGGGAGTCAGTTAAGAATGAAATAGCATCTTCTCAATTGACATAATATCAAACCTACTAAAATTTCACTGTTACAACTCTAGACGGAGAAGGTGAAGTTGGCATATTTATTCAATACATTCTGTTTAGTTTATACAGTGATTTTGCTCAAAGGGGGCATTAGACAGCAGATAGACTTGGAAATGCCATACAACAGCTTTAAACTTTAAATGTCAGCTGAGGGTTCTGGTTATTACTTGTTTACAGTGATGTTAACTGCACAGACACTCAACTGACTTTGCTTTGGTCTCTGCTATAACTCCAAAGTACTGCAACAGGTGAATTAACTGTGCCACAAAGCTGACAAGCTTTTGTTTTGTGCTAACAAAAGCTAAGCTGACAAATCTTAAACTGCGGCTGTACTTGAAAGTAAAGTTCCACCTTGGATCATGACGAATTGCAAAGGCTGAGCTGGAGCCTTCATGAGACCAATTTCTCCAATCCAGCTGTTTCTTGGTGTGCTGGAGGGAAAGGATGCAGAGTCCCACCTGCATATCCACGCAGCAGTGAAGCAGGATCAACTCACCACACTCTGTATCGGACACACATAAACGAATCCCCAGGGCATCACATGCACACTGCCACTTGCTGAGGGCTGGCTGGTTGCCGACACACAAAGCTGGCAATATATGACCTGGATGGGAGGTATGGGAAGTCCTTTTCTGCACACCTGTATTCTGCCTGACTATCCATAAAACACCTAATAGTTTGGCTTTGCTGGTCACCTTTATTTCTTTATTTATTTCTATCACCTTTACTTTTCTCTTGGCCATACCTCTTGGATACTGTCCTTTTCTTGTCATTGTTTTTGCCTGGCTAAGGTGTTTCTGTGTCACCACTGTTACAGTACTTCTGAATTACTGCTAGGTGACTCACACAAAGGTTGTTATTTGTGTGAATAACTAATAGGTGGTTGGTATCAGCCCTTTCTTGTTCCTAACATACTACAGGGTGTCACAAAAAGAGGGGAAAGATGTATGTGAGCCCAAGCCTTCAGAAACCTAGTTGCTGTGCTGGGGAGAAGTTATGAAATCACAGCCAAGCCACAGACACCAAAATGGCCTGGTGTGTTCAGGGGCCGACACCCTGAGCTGTGGCTTTGCTCCCCTCTCCCAGGCAGGCAATGGTGCTGCCTCAGAGAGCTCTCCCCACCAGTGTGCTCAGTGCGGTGCAACACCGGGAAGTTACAGCACAGGGCACTCACTGAGCAAAGTTCAGTGTGAAACACACAACAGGGCAAACTGAAGGCATGAAACAAGAACTGGCATTGGTGTAAGCCTTAGCTCTAGGAAATAATTATATGTCACAAAATATTAACAACCTCTTCATATAAATTTCAGCCTCTCAGAACTCAGAACTCACTGCCAATTTCCTCACATGCTGACAGGGACACTTGCCTTCCAGGAAGTCATTTGGGATCAAACTAGATCCCTTCCCCAGGTTTCATTGGCATAATTTTTACAACAAGTTCCTTGAAAAATTGTTCTGGTCTGCTCTACCAACACATAGGAAATAAATACATTTTCAGCAGACTGCATTCCAGAGAGGCCCCAGGCTGGGGTCCCCTTTATGTAATGGTGCTCAGTAAGACATCAGCTGCTAGGCACATTATCTTGTGGGTTTGCTGTGACTTAGGAAAGACACATACCAACATTTCCATTTTAATAAAGAAATCAGTTACCAAAAATGTCATCAGGGGAAGGTAGTTCCAGTAATGGGGAATTAACAAGTTTCTGTTATTAACCAATTATCTTAGATATAAATATTAGAAGTTGCATGCTCTCATTCCATTAACTTCTTCTCCTAGCCTCTGCTTTCCAGCTAATTGTAATTGCAGAAAATGGTGGGAGAGGTAAGACCCGGTAAGACACATCTGCTGCAACGGCTGCAGTCTCAAGCACACTCCAGAGCTGACCCACATTGCACAGCCAAGGAAAGCTGGAGGGACTCAACTGCTAGCAGGCTTGCCCAGAGCCAGCTGCCATTACACAGAAGATGGGTAATTTTAAGTAGTAGTCTGAACATAATATTAAACTAGTGATGAACTGGCCCAGATCAAGGCAAGTTACTTTTTGTCTAAATTTGCACTACACATCACAAGCAATTCTGTTCCCCCTGCAGGTGACACCAGGCACACACAAAAACAGAGCACAGGCCAGCAGCAGGTTCTCCCAGCAGGATTTCATTTCAAGGAGTAATTCTCATAAGCCCATTTGAAATTCTGATGAACAATGACCACACTTGGACTCAACACTGAGAATTCACAACAGATTGCAGCTCATTAAACCTTACAGGCAGCTCTTGAGACCCTTTGCTTTTGCCCAAGCAAACATCCACAAAGCCATTCTGACTTTCCAGAAATTAACTGAGAACATCACAGAGCTGGTATAATCTGGGCCAGGAGATTGCTAAAAAACCTGGAAGACAACTTTATGGAACAGGTCCTAAGGGAGCTGACAGGCAAAGATGCCCACCTGATCAACAGAGCGGATCTTGGAGCAGAGTAGAGACTGGGGCTGACTTGGCCATGGCCAGCACAAAGCCATCAAGTTTAAAATCTCTGGTGACAGGAGGAAAAGTGTCAGAAAAACTTCAGCTCCGGACATGAGGAGCGCAAACCTCAGGCTGCTCAGGGAATTGTAAGTAAGTAAGGTCCCCATGGAAAATGTCTGAAATGCATAATTTCTCACTGCTCAGGAGAAAGCAGTAATTTTAAAGTGACATAGAGAAAGGCAATCTGTAACAATAAGGAGGCATTTGCATTTTGTGGTCTACCCAGAAAACCATTCACGGGCAGGCACTTCGAAAGAATTTTTCGCAAATTATGTCCAGCATAAATACAAATGGACAATTAATTAACATGTACTTGGAAAGTAATGCTTCTTTTGCACAGAGAATTTTTAAAAGTTCTATGTGGACATAGAATAAAACAGCTGTAGCTGAAAAGCTCAGTACAGCAGATTTAATAGCCTTCAGTCAGACACATTCTAAACCTATTAAATGTCTGCCATTCAGGTAATTATTGGAGGTTTGCTATGTATTTTACTGTCTTCAGTCCAAGACATGAGGAAAAGGAGAGGGGGAAAAAAACCAAAAGAGGAGGGTAAGTTAATGGATCCAGCCAAGGAGTTCTTCTCAGTAATTATGCCTGATTAGAAATGTTTCTGCTTCAAAGAACAGAAATCTGAAGCTTTATTAGTAATGAGAGATCTCAAGTTTCTAATTAACTGAAAACAAAAGTACCATGCATTTCACATTGTACCTCCTTGTCACACAGAGTCATTGTTTTCAAATCACTCTCTGAAGGACTAATTTGTGCATGACATAACAGAGAGAAGGACAGGGAATCATAAAATAAAATAACTCCAGTAATTCAGGCAACACAGTTTTGCTTGTCTAGAAATCCTCTAGATCCTCTACCTACCCTAAACCTGCCCAGATTCCAGTGCAGATTGCAGACTTTTTATGCATACCTTCATGTGAGAGGGAATAAACCCAGGCTCACCAGACTCAGGAAAAATATTTCAGTTTAGCCTTTTTTTTCTCCCTGAGTAGCAAGCTGGAGTGGAAGGCTGCATGGCTGAGAGCTGACTCCTGTGCAGGATATTTTCAACTGTATATTAACACCCTTTCCCCTCGTACCTCTGGGAGGCCATAGATGTCACCTTCTTTAAGAAGAGAATTGCTTCTTACTACCTCTGCTCACTGGGAATAAATCTTGGGAGTTTCCAACTGAAGCCAGAAGGCCCAGAAGTCAGAGACCTGCTGCAAACACCACTGTATGAGAGCCTCTGCCCACAGAACCCCAACTCTGAGGGGATCATAGCACACATCTACACCTCAGCTTATGTCTGACTTTAGAAGTATTACAGCAGTAAACATAAATCTTCCATGTTGTTGAAGATGGCACTGGTAAGTTTTGCAAAGAACCTCACTACCCAGGAAAGTCTGAGCCAGGATATTTCTGTGCTTGATCTCTTTGCTGATATTATCAGCAAGAACATGGACTACATCCAGCTGTGAAAGCAGACAGAGAAGAGCTCCCCCAGCCAGTGACAACTGGAGTAAGACTGTCTTATTTCACAGATGGTAAATCCAAGTTATTATCTGGTAATGAGAGAGCCAACATTTAATCTATGACGAACAAGGACAATTGAAACCAGGATGTCTATCTCAACTATGTGTCCAAAGGAAACTAATCACATGCAGAGAGGGCAAATTTAATTCCCCATTATAGGCAGCACACAGAATAACAGAAGTTTGTAAACTTCCTTTGCCCCCTGCTAGAACAATCATGAAGTCATCCTTACACTTCTTATTTCATCAGACTATATCAGAAAAGCCTAAATTATTCCAAGAAAAATATAACATTCACTTTAGGTGCTCTTTCTTCTGTTAAATACTTAATTTTGCAATTTCATATCCTCATTCTTTTGGCGTATGTTTGAGACATCAACATATTTTTTTCTTCCAGAATATCAGAGACCAGCTGATGTTAGGAAGATGATGGAAAGCACTGTTCAGAGCTGACTTAAATACAGCAGGGTAGTGTAGAGTCAGGCTTGGGCTCTTTCCAACACAGACTCCACAACCCATCAAATCAGACTCTTCCAGTGCAGGATCTAAAACATGCTCAAGTCAACAAGCAACTTTCTACTGACTTCAACACCTTGTCAGTTACCCTGCACAATGACACTCGTTATATAGGCTCATAAACACTCTGGAAAGACCATGGAGGTTTTTTAAAATCAAGTGGTTCTGCCTTCTACTACATAAGACAGTTTGATGTAGTGGTATGGGAAGTGCACATAAATAATTCTATACAAATTGGAGTCAAACAGCTTGATGTCTTAATATTTATCAATTTTCCATGTCTCATTTGAAAACAAAAACTAATGTAAACCTCTCAAACAGTCTCTCATAACTCACAACTTCAAAGAACTTGTTCACTGTTTTATACTGAATTTATCTATATATACTTTAAGGACTTGTAATAATATTAAATAAAAAGGCCTTGGCTTAGATGAGATTAAGTGTTACTGTAGCAATTCAGTAAGGGAATGAAACTTAATAAAATAGCAGAAAAGCTATACAGCTTATAAAATCACGTAATGACAACAGTTTTCTGCAAACTGGCATGGTGCTCTTTCAGCTAACTAAAAAAACCCTCCACCAACTTTTCATTATCTACAATGAAAGCCCAGAGCAGAATTTTGGGGCTGGCAAGAGACCCCTTTACTGAAAAGGGCAGCAGAAATAATGAAAAAAGTCAGAGAAAATTAGTACTTCACAGCAACAAATTTTGCCAAAGCACTAAAGATTTTCTTACCTCCCCCAGCCCCAAATTTAGACCCCTAAGTCTTGTATACGAGTGGTTTTTCCTGCCCCATCTTCCCTGCCCCTAGTGAATCATAGCTTACACTGGTCCATGCATTTGTAGCATAAAGAAAAATCCAGGCAGTTTGGATGGTGGAAGAGAACTGTAAGGGCAAAAGTGGCTTTGTGCCTTTTTGCTTCTGTTGAGAGACTGAGGAGACAAGCACAGGCTCCTGGTAGCCCCTGATTCTGCCTGGTAAGCCCATCACTCTAAGGGAATCTGTTTGAAGTTTCTGGTGATACAACATATTAATTCTATTCTCTACCCCTTAAAAGGGAATAACTTCTACTGTCTTACAAAAAGGAACTATTGTGGGACAAAATATACACTTAAAATGTTCGGAAGTGAAAATATCCATTCTGCAAGGCAGCTCCTCCCTCCCCAGGCTCAGGATACTCAGTCACAGTGACAGCAGAAGCAGCAGGGCCAGGACAGCCCTTGCATTCCTCGGGCTCTGCTCTGCAAGGCAGGGTGACTCTTGAAGAAAGGACTTCTCCAGACCTTTCCTCCATCCCCCTGCCTCTCCAATCCATTCTATTCCTCTCAACTCCTTTTACACGGGACTTTAGATGAAAATTTTGGTACCTTTATCATCCTGGCAGTGTTAATAGACGTTATAGCTATAACAACTACAGCAAAACCCAAGTGTAGAAATGAGGTCTGGGGAAGGAGTGAATGAAGGAACACTCACAAGGTTTGACAATCTGTTTGTACAGTTCTTTATTGTTCACTTGGTATCCCCTGAATGCTCAGCAATGCACAGCACAGTTTTTTCCCTAATTAAAAACCAACTGAAAGTAGTACTTACCATACAAATGATGGTTTAATTAAAAGAAAGCATTTCATAACTAAGACACAGCCATAAGAAGCAATTACACAAACCTTCGGAGATCCCTGAAAGCTGTGGATAGCCCTTTTACAAAGGAGGCTCAGTTTTGGAGTCCTTCAGCTAATTTTATTAGTCAGCTTGTACTTTCTTACACTTTCTCACACACCAGACTATCTGTTCCACTCATGGAGGACTGCTACAAATAAGTCAACATTAAGCTCACCTGTCCAGTCTGTATAGCTCACTTACCTTTTTTTCTTATCACATCTCATAAGCAACTAGTAAATACAAAATACTTTGAAGAGTTTTTTCTTTTTTAAGAAAAGTTTTCTGCCTCAGCATGTTCAAGCTAATTACTCAGTAACACTCAGGGCTCAGGAAAAACACTCTCACAGTAGCATGATTAAAAGTCAACATGATAATAGTGCCCTGCAAGCTGTAGCACTAATTAGATTTCTTAATAGGATTGGGTTGAAAAGGTTTAGTTTGGATTTTGCTGAAGGAAAAATAAATGAGGGACAAAATGAGAAAAAAAAAGACTGATCCAGATATGTAGATATTAGATTCAGGTTTCTCTCCCAGTTTGCCTACTCACATCACAAGCAAGATCAGAAAAGTTAATTTTGTCCTCAAGCAGCTCAAACATCAATCCTTTCAATCACTTATTCATGCAAAAAACTTCATTACTCTTGAAGTCATCTTCACACTGTACAGAACTTTCTAAAACCTTCACTAAATGAGAAGGGACTTCAGTTTGCTACAAGAAAGGCACAAAACCCCAAACGAGACAAGATGCTATAATTGCCAGCAGGTGTGATGACATGGGTATAATTAAAAGCTTTCATCTACTAAGCACTAGTTATATGGTCCCAGCAGCTATAATGAAACACTGAAGCAACAGTTTGAGCGATCTTTTCTGACCCTTTATGTCATCAAGCTGATCTACACTTGAGTTTTTATGGGTAAAAATTCCACAGTTCCAGCTTCAAACTGATGGAACAAGAACTTGCAGTTTCTCTCTGCAGATCTCAGCTGTCAGTTGCACATCCTGGACTTAGTTGCTTATTTATTTTTAGATGCTTCAGTTCTTTATTACCTACTTGATCCTTCTGCAGTTCTTTGTTACCTGTGTCATAAAGGAAAAAACAAACAAGAAAATTGGTCTAAGGACACACACTGCACTTTTGCCATCAATGCATTGCTGTGAGCAACCTTCCTAGGCAGGCTAACTGCATATTAAAGATTTGCTGAATCAGAGTATAATAGAAATGAGCATGCTTATTTGAACAGAAACCATGCTTTATTTCATGCATAATTGTATTATTGATTTTCCTGAGGTCTATGATTAATTTGAATGCTGAATTATTTGGTGGCACTGAAATGAGAAATCACATTGTTTGTTACTTCTGACAACAGATGAATTTGGATTTTGGAATGCTTCCATTCATTGCTACAGCAGAATAAACTTTGTTATTTCTTCTAATCGAGTTTGCATAAAATGTACATTAAATAAAGAAAGTTGCATTTTTTGAGGGAACTGCTAAGAAAAAACGTAAGTAAAAGCTCTAGAGATTAAAAGCCTTTCATGTATCCTCAGAGCAGACAAAAGGAGCATATCTGTGTTGCATCTCCAGCTAGAGCTGCTACCTGCACTATCCCTGCACTTATGTTTCTCCTGTGAGATTTCTATACCTGCTGTAATTAAGCAATCTGGTACATTATATGTAGAAGAGGTTTTGATACTTTCCTTCAGATGAAGCCATGTCATAAAAAATCCATGCTTAGCAAATTATTGAAGCAAGTACAGGACAGATTTTAAGACAGCTGTCAGGTCACTGAAATCGAACCCCTCAACTCTGCACTGAACATTGGTGGGATTTGGGCACTTTCCTTCCCCTCTTCCTTCACTGAAAACTGTGTTTTCCTTCACAGCTTTTCTGATACTACATTGCTGCATCACAGGGTCTTTTGGTTGATTGCTGTAGGAACAGAAACCAGCAGTTCCCATGGCATGACCATCAACTGACATCCAGCAGCAGCAAGCCAGGCCCTGTGCACACACATTCACCACAGCCCTCAGGAACAGCAGGGTACAGACGGTGATCAAGAAACTGCTGTTGCAGAGGGAAGCATTTCTGCCAGGCGAAGACCACAAGCATGTATTTTGTGCTCCCATCCTGGCCAATATGTAATTGATGCATGCAGTGCATTTCCCAGCTCAACTAAAAGCCACACTAGAAAATTATAGGTGCTACTTTCCCACAACCTCAATGTGCTCATAGAGATGTTCCACAGTACAAAAGTAAAAATGCTAAGTTTGGAATTGATGAAGCTGGCATGAACCTGCTGTCGTGACTTAACTGCAGCAAGCAGCTCAGCCCCATGAAGCTGCTCCCTAGCTCCCCCTCAATGGGACAGGGGAGAGAATTAGAAGCATGAAAGTAAAAAAAAAATCATTAATTGAGATAAAAAGTTTAATAACCCTGGTCAGGGGTGAATAATGCTTCCATTTGCATCACTTGTCTTGGGGTTAATTTCTTTTTGTTAATTTCTTTTTTGTTAAAGTTTATACTTATGGATTTCTGACAACACTTATGGACCACAGTATACTCAGAGGAGCTCTACTGTATGTTTGTGAAAGCTGAATTATTTTCATTTTCTATTAAATGGCAGAAGGCTTGTGAAAGCTATTAGACTTGACAACTTATATTTTGTGACTTTGACTCATGATAGTCAGTTGAACTTTATCAGTCTCTCTCAGTGCTTCAAGAGAAGCATTTTTGGTTATGTTCACATATAATTTACCAGAATTTCAATTCATTTCCCCATATAACTTATTTCACACACTTCCTAGAACAAATGTTTCTCAGACTCATGCAAATACACATAGGCAGTGGTCCATCTACCTGCAGTTTCTGTGTCATATGCACCTTGGCTAGAAAAGTTATGTTCTATTCATCTCTGGACAATAAGGAACACTCGTCACCCTCTGAGGAACCAGGGAATGAGTTTGCTTGGTGATGACTCTGCTGCAGAGTTTGCAATGCCATCTGCAGAAAAGCTTTCCTCAGCTCAGACCAACCATCTAGGAGCCAAAACCTTATATCACTCTGGAAAGGCATTTGGTCTGGAATATTCAAGGGTTATTACATCTGCAGCATGGAAAATTCAAGAATAGAATACTTTCCCCATCACAGTTGGAGGGGAGGGTTCAGATGTCAACTGTCATTAAAATATATTTAAAAGATGTGTTCCACACAACCATCTGAAAGTCAAAAAATAAGACTTCTCTGCAGGAATAAACATTGTAATATATTTTGAAATGGAAGTTTGGGTGGATTTTTTTATGTAGCTTCTCCTCAGAACCTTCGTTCTCTAATACATTTCTTAGTTCATTCATGCTGAGAAGTGCTTCTTATCTTCTAAATCGCCAGACTGTTGGGCTGAACAAAATGAATACAATTTGCTTTTAACTGTTTCAGCACATTGCCAGAGAGATTTCCCTGATTGCCAAGCAGTAGCCATTTAAGCTGGAAAATGAAGTAAAAGCAGAAATCCAAGTCATTCCAACTTCACTGTAATTTTAATCAAAATCAATCAGTTCAATTTGAACATTGTTAATGAAGGCTCTTTTCTGTCTTTCAACTGCATTACCATGGCAGCTGTGGTTTGACCTGATAGGAAATGTAACAAAGACAAGGTTTGGAGAATATAGAGAAGAGGGACCAGGAAGGATTTTGAGCAGAGACAGAAACAGAGCAAGGACAAGGACTTGCTCTATTCTCCTCCAAATCCTCAGTCTTATATAAGAGGTAGCTAATTTTACAAACGCAAAGAATTCTAAGGATTAAGAAAATATTAAAGAAAATATTTTACCACACAATTTTTTCCTAAATAAATTATTGTTTACTTTCACAAAAGACAACCATGCAGCTAAGTTTATGCCTCTGTTCATACTGCTTGCTCCCATGCCTTTATCTCCTGCTATATTCTTTGGGAACAGAACAAGCTGACCTCCCATAGTACACTCAGAGCAGGCTGCTAATACTTAGTCTGAAGTAATGCCTGCTGTCTACCAGAATTTTGCCTGAAGTCAAATCCAAGCAATGCATTTAGTTCAGCGCCAGAGCACCCCTGCTCTCTGCAAGCCTGATCCACCTGTGCAGCTACACAAACTCCTTGGCAAGCAACTCAAAATTTTGCTAGACTAAAACAATTAGAAAGTCTAACTACTAGTAAATAAGCAATAAAGAAAAAGCAATTTACAAAAAACTATTTCATAAGCACTCAATATACTTCAAAACCAAAACGGTTTTGAAAGCTACACATAAAAATCTTTAGCCAGAAGATACCTGGAGAAATCGACTACTAAACAAATGGTCTTGCTTGAGACAAAACATACCTGAAACAGCTCTGCTGAACCCGAGTGCTCCTCCATGCTACTCAAGGGTTCTGACCTGGTATCCAGCCCCTCGCGCAACAGCACTCACCCAGGCGCTCACCCAGCAACAAGTGCCTCTCCTCACAAGGGGCTGTGCTTCATACAAATGCATTCTTTCCCAAGCAGAAGTGCTGCATAGTGAATGAATCCCAAAAGTAAGACTAAGAGTACCTTAGCAAATGTTTAGCAAATATTTACTAGCATTCAACACAGGGATACACATATCCCCAGAACACACACTGAAACATGCTGCAACTCAGGTGTTCGTTAACCTCGAATGTATCTACCAGATTTAATGGAACCAGCTGCAAATAAACTCTGAAATGGTGGGCTGAGTTATCGGAGTTATTTCTCACTGAGTTACTGCCCCCTGGCGAACCGGCCTCCACCTCCGCACGGCTCTGCTGGCGGCAGATGAAGCTGGAGGGGAGCGGGGCTGAGGCCGGTGAGAGCGCGCGGCGCAGGCTCCGGCGCTGCCCCCGGGACGCTCTCGGTCCCGCCCGGCTCCCTGCAGGAGCTGCCGGCTGCCCAGCCCTGCCCTGCCCTGCTCCGCTCCGGCGCTGCCCCGGGACGCTCTGGCTCCCGCCCGGCTCCCTGCAGGAGCTGCCGGCTGCCCAGCCCAGCCCAGCCCAGCCCTGCCCCGCCCCGCCCCGGCCCGATCCACCCCGCTCTCCCCGGGAGCGCTGCCGCCCCTCGAGCCGGGCTCGGCCGCAGGCCTGGGAAAGGCGCTGCCTCTGAATCCAAGGCTTCCCGCGGCGCACACAGAATAGAAAAACGTTACATGAGTAAGGAACTGCTGAGCCTTATCCCAAACACAGTTTTCTCTTTAAATTCCCCTGATATGCATGAACTGGGACAAAATGCTGACAGGCTGGAAAACCAAGGCCTACATGAGCAGTTTTCACATTAAGCAGGTCTTCAGAAACCACCAAAAAGGAGCTGGCGCTGTCTAGTGTTGAAAGTTAGAGTTGATTTTCTCAGTTTTGTTTGTTGGCTTTGAGGGGAACTTTTTTTTTCCCTAATCAGGTAGTAGGTTAAGTTAAACCCAGTGGTTTTAATGAAATAACTTGCCTTTAAGAGGTACCAAAATCCATAAAATTTCTGACAAGACCAGGACTTCAGAAAACCAGGTTATTTATTCCCTTTTAGGTCTAGCTATTAAGATGGATAATTAAAAAAAAATAATTTTGTTTGAATTTTGTCAGCAGCTATTTTAGGAGTGACATTTCATAGTCTGTCCTGACAGCTGATCAGCCCAAATCAGTGTTAAACCTATCACTTTCACCAACAGTACATTCCCTCTAAACAGAAGAGTAAGCCTCTTTTGTATTTATTCACTGAGCATAGTTCTTTTAAGGTGATGTTTTGACTTGTGATACAGCTCATGTGCTAGAGATTAACTGGAAACTCCTTTAAAACAATCAGTATTCTGTGTGATTGTATCAATGATCAAAGACACAGAGAAATTCTACTTATTTATTAATAAACCAGGCTTTAAACCACAAATATGGAGCAACCAGAAATAGGGAGCTGTCATTCATGAAACATAAATCAGCATTTTCCATTTCTTTTCCCACCCAGTTAATTGCAAACAGTAATGAACCATAAAGAAAAACTCTTTTTGGGGAAAAATTCAATGCCAAAATGGCCTATTTAACCAACTGATAGTAATTGTGTAAAGAACATTATCTAAACTTCAGTTTTCTGAGCAATTATTGTAACAGGGAAAGCATGAAACTAGGAAAGAAGAGAAGGAATTCAGGATACTTCTTTTATGGCAAAACCAGCAAGGGGAATAAAAAATCCTAGTCTCACCTATGTTGATGCTGATATTTACAGCAGATTCTTCAAGCTGTGCGATTTTTTAAATACATATCACTCAGATACAAATATTTACTCTTAATTGACATTTTCCCTTGAAAGAATGATAAAACGTGTACCAAAGCAGAAGGCTCTAAGTTAACTGCTATTGTCATTTCTACTCAATTACTGCCTACACAAGAACAGTCATGCACTGAAGGCAAGAGAAACACCACCACTGATGGTGAATTTCCTGGCTTTTAACACTGTCAAAACACTATCATTCTGTAATCACAGGCTTTCATGTAAAACATCTCAAATGGCAGCAAAACCCCAATGCAAAGCATTTTTGATTATCAGGTTAGTGATGGCAAGGAGCAGGATTAAGCACTGCTTAAATTTAGTGAGCAGGTACTTAGAAGAAGTCCCTCCCTGATCCTGGGCCAGGCTCTCCACAGCATGGGCCATCTGGAGGCTTTGGAAGATCTGCACTCTGTGCAGACAGCAGGAGGCTGGCAAGGAGGCCCACCTGTAACAGGGGCCCTGTTATGAGTAAAAAGTTGTCCATATTTTTAAAAGTTGCAAAGTTCACAAGTTAAACCAATTGCTGCCAAGTTGGA
>JAYDZK010000039.1:202006-220390 GCA_034509185.1 Euphonia xanthogaster | reverse complement strand
GAAAACTGCCCACTTAACAGAAGACAACTGCCATACAGATGGCAAATAGAATACAATTTGCTTGGCAATCCAGGACAAGGAATCATGATAGCAACAGGAAAAGCACCAAGCAGTATCTATTTATTAGTTAAATTTTCCTGTACTGCTACACTTAAGACTGCATCTAAGATTTGGCCCCACAGTGTCTGTTCACAGCACAGATTAACTGTTCCTCTCATTTCTACCTGTCATTTTGCCACTACACAAACCTCCTGGGTTACTATCTCTTTCTTTAAACATTGGAAACTGGATGAAGCCCAGAGAGGAGAAGATGACCCATTGGGTACCATAGCAGCACTCTGACAAGGGCAGCAACTGACAGCAAAGCCCCTGAGATTGCTCTGCTCTGATCAAGCCAAACCATTCCTAAGGATAGAATTACCTTCAACAACAACTGGAAACAAGGAGATCACTGCAGAAACCCCCAGCACTCACAGGGATCCACCAGGGGTGGAAGCAGCACAGCAGGGCTGCAGACCTTCCTTCTGCTCCCTGGCCCTTCACTGCACACCAAAATGAAAGGACAGTGCCCGCTGCCATGGGAGACTTTTTGAAAGTCAGGGTATTACAGAACTGAACAGCTAAATCAGGATAGGGATTCCCAAGCTAGTCCATGTGCTTCTGGTCTTCAGTTCTAAGATTTCTTTGCCCCATCTAGACAGTAATCAGGCTCTCAGCTGAGTTTTGTTGCAGCAGACACTGGCTGATACATAATTTTATTAATAGCATGATTACAGTATAAATATTTTATTCCATGTTGTGTGTAGGAGGCTTTATTATGCCTTGGATTCTTCATGTTCACATCCTTTTTAAATACAGCTCTGTTTAGGCAAATGTGTCAGTTCCAGTTCTTTCAATATTTTCTTTAATGTTCTCAGTATTTTCTCAATTGCTGATAAAGAATTAATTCTGGGCCAATTTATTCCATGAATAAAATTCATACAGAACAATATAATTCTTCTCTAATGGGGTCATACAAAATGATGCAGTAAGAATTTAATTAAAAATTAAATTCTAAAACCTGATTAAATCTTACATGGTGCAGAGTTCTGAGGCAGATACTGGGGCAGATGCTGACTATTTATGGACAGCATTTTCAAAAGCATTCCCTTTTAACTTCTCTCCTAAATCATCATCATCTTTTCTGCACCCAGTGGAAGGATCATATGAACTGAATACCAATTTCAGATTCAGTGGATCTACAGGAAGTTATTTTTTGTATGTTTTTTATATTGGAGCTTCTTTCCATAACGCTGCTTATAACTTTGGCTACATTAGATGTCTATTTTAAAGGCTTTAATTTTCTTTGGCAGTATTCATACTTACATCTAAAAACCTTTGAGAGAGGCATTCGTGCATTTCAAACAGAAATGCTGAAATACAAGTCTGCTTTTCATGGCAATGAGATGTGATGGATGGTATTTTCACATTCAACCCCTCTGTTACTAGTAGCTCCAGAGCTCCTTAAAATACACCCCACAACCTTGTTACACTACAGCATATTTATTACAGTGCAGTATGCCTGATTCAAAATGATGCTTACTGCCCTTGGAGGCAAATAATAAATTGTTCAAGGAGTGTGGAAACTGGTCCTTGTGCGAAACTCTTTAAGCCAAAGCTGATGAGGGATCTAAGGAATGTGGAGGGGGAACACAGCCAGGTACCTAAGGCATGAGCTCAGTAGGTGACATTTAAAAAAGCACAGAAGTATCACATGTCATGACAGGGTCAATGGTACACAGATGTATTAGAGGCTGGTAACTGTTGCAGAGGAAAAGAATCTGCTCAGCCAGGTTTTGGAAACCAAACTGATTTCAAAAGCCAAAAATGGAATCAAAAGGCTTCAAAGGAACAACCCTAAAGTGTAAAACTTCTGTGGTGAATGTTGTGGTCTGAAGCAAATGCTGGATGCAAACTGGGTTATAAAACTGGTAGCCAGAAGGTATTCAAAAGTGGATGTAAATGTTTATTGAGGTTGTTATGTCCAGGATGTCCAAACAGACAGGTGAGCATGACCAAAGCCATTGCCATCCTCCAGGAGAAAAAAGTAGGAGACAGAAACGCAGCACATGTGAATCCAGTTACACATTTTGCTGACCTCAACTATCAACTTCACACACTTCAGAAGGGAGGCACTCAGTAGCCTGGGAAATGGTCCCTTGATATGCCATGCTCAAAAGAGTAGTGGTGATGCAGCTGTAAAGAACACATGACTTCTCAGTTGATGAAAACATCCGTCTGAGAAGGGGACATCCTAACATCAGTCAACATAAGGGGAAAGGGGAAAGGGAAAGGGAAAAGGAGAAAGTGGGAAGAAAAAAGGAAATGGGAAAAGCCGAGCATAAGAAGTTTCTCAGCATTCATGTAATATTTTACTGGCAGATCTGAATACCAATCGAAACAAAACCAAATGCACAAAATCTAGAGTAGTGAAGAACTAATCAATAATTTGAGGATGGGCAGTAGCTTTTGCTTTGTCTACTTGAAATATGAAAAAAATTGTGTTTGGATAGTGAAGAGTTTTAAAATTCCCAAATGACTGCAACATAGCATGCCTTGTGTACCATTTTCTGTATACTGATCTTCAATATCTGCAATTTGCATTATAATAGCATTGATCTGAAGAGATACCACAACATGGAGGTACAGATATATTGCTGAAAGATTTTTGTTACTGGTACATACAGAGGAATCATAGATGAGGACAAGAGAATCCTTCATAGTATGGATTTCTAAAGAAGCCACAGTTTGATTTACAGAGATAACACTAGGATTTGACAGGATGTGAATGTAATTGTTCCTGGAGATAATAGGATGAAAAAAAAGAGGAAGAAAATTTCAAAGGAAGTAATTTTCAACTCTGATACAATAAACATGCCACAGTCTGAACGGAGCCCACTCATTGCCCAGTGCTTGCAGCTTGCAAGGGAAGCCCTCTTGCTACTAGCAGCAGTGCCACAGAGCGTGGGTTAGGTGGGAAGCACAGCATGCCAGTCCAGCAGTTTACTGACTTCTAGCAAGGTCCTGCTGCCAGTTGATTAATAAAAGATAATAAGCTCTGAATGATCCTCAAAGTAAGGTTTTCAGAGTATGACCTGTTAACTTGGCCCTATTCAAGTGAAGGTACTGTAAATTTTATATCTGAAAATTGTCCTAACTAGATAACCCACCTAAATGATCAATGAAAAAATAGTATGAAAAGTCTTATTACCCTCTAAAATGTCAGTAACATGAGTATTTCATATTGTCCCCACTCAGTTCTAGTTAAAGACAGACCAGAAAAACAGCAACCTGCATAATAGTTCCCAGTGCACATGTTTGTTCTGTAACATTCACAGCTGACATGAAGATCTCATTGTGTCTCACAGCCATAGCAATCTTCAATTACAGTATTCATTCAATTTTAATTTTAATTTACATGGAGTATTAGACCTCAAAAAAAAAAAAATTCTCTGAGTTTGTCAACAGGCTGAGACAACTTGAAGAAGGCTTACTCTGTTCACTTACATTCCTGAACTGCACAGTTCAAACAGACCAATCTAGACTTATGTGCAAGAAAACAACATATAAATCTGGGGTTACAACTTCAAACTTAATAAAACTTTCTCACTGAGGCGTGCAAATAAATAATGGTTCCCTGAAAAATGTTACAGTACTTAAAATTAAAATACCTATTTATAGCATGATGAATAATTTATTTAACTGTACTTTTCTCCTAATCCTTAAATAATTAAAAGAGGTTTATTTTAACCTGATAATTTAATTACAAAAAGGTTTCACTGACAAAGGCAAAAACATAATATCTGTGGTCTTTTTTATTACAAAGTACTGTTTTGTCTGTTCATTGAGTCTTGCCCTCCAAGCCCAGCATTCCCTTCCACAGCTGCTTTACAATGCAACAGATTTCAGCATTGTTTAAAACAGCATGACTGAGCGCAAGGCTGAGCAGTTTGGAAAAGATGGGGTTTGCACACTTTTCATTTACCTTTTAAATAGAAGAAAGGTCAAAATCCAACATCCATATGGTGAACTTCTGTTTCTACCATGGAAGCAAGTACCTGGATCCCAACTATCAGCTGGAGTCAGGTAAGCTTTTATAACAAAGTCCTCACATCAGTCTCCAAGCAGTTTTTTTTACAGAATGACATTTGGGTGAAAAATATTTGAATGAATTTTTTTTCCATTTGCCAAAAGACAGTAAGTTTATTAATGGTGGTTTAATAATCATCACAAGAGCCTTTCCCATGCTGGGTGGCAGGCTGCAATTCCAACTGAAATATTCCTCCTCTGGGAAATATCCGGGTTTCCCAGATTTCTAACTCCACTGGCTGCCCGATGCACTGAGGTGAGTTAGACTCCACACCACAGAATGATTCTGCGTCAGTTCCCTGGGTGGGAATGTGACAAATGGTCCCACACACAGCCTCTCTCTCTCCAGGGGACAGTCCCACACTCGGGGTGACAGTGACTCCAGGCTCTCCCCTCTCTACTCTGCAGGCGACACAAAAAAGGCAGCAACTTGATGCCGTCGTTTGTGCCAGTGTTTTCTACCTTCAGCCTAAAAGGCTCTCATCCCCACCTAGTGGCACTGGTGCCTTGTCAGGTGACAAAAGCAAAGCGCCGCAGCCAGGCTGCGCTGCGCTGTCTCCAGCCTCGGTTTCCCTGCGCTGTGGCAGCAGCAGGCTGGCGGTGTCCAGCGCCGCCGGGCAGTGCAGATCCAGCGGGTGCGCCGCGCGTTCCCGGCGTGCCGAGGCCAGGACGAGCTCAGCGCGCTGGGCGGCTCTCACCGCTCCAGCCGCACCGGCTGGGGCTGCTGGGGCTCCCAGCCCGTACCCTGGGGATGGGTTAATGCCGGGAGCCGGTGGGATCCTGCTGCCACCTGCTGTCACCGTCTCACACACACAGGAGCGCCACACGCTGTGCCCTGGCAGCCCACAACTGCAGGGAATGAGAACTGCGTGAAGAAAGAAAAGAATGGTGATCACTGTACGAGCTTAGGTTAGATTATGAGGAATTCTCCTCCTTTCCTGCTGCATAAATGAACCCAATTTGTGTTTTACTGACTTTTCACATTAACACTCAAAATTTCAAAGGGACTATTTGGGCAACCCTACATTAACATTATTTTGCTGCACAAATAAACTTGGGTCTTTGTACACGCAGTCTTTGAAAAACCTTGCCTTTCTTCCTACAGAAACTTGTACTTGTGGCCCAACCCTCAACATTTATATACCCGTGTGCCCTCAGTGGCTGACAGCAGAGAAGTGTGAGATGGGCTGAGCATAGTCACAACAGCCAGAAGCCAGAGAAAGGGATAGGGAAGCCAGAGCCAAAGAATCAGCAGGAAGGGCATCCAAGGACTCTCTCTTTTGGCGGTAGTGTTATTAATTTTCCTAGTCCCTAGCCAATGTAAGGCCAGATAACAGCAGGAAAGAGCTAAAAGTTAGAGTTTGGCCCCACACAGCTCTGGGTGCCACCAAGCAGGAGCAGCCAAGGATGGCTGGCCTGTGGCTCAGGGAGATGCCAGCCAAGAGCATCCTTTAAGGCTTGTTTGACACCACAGTCTTGCCAGGGTTAAAGTCTAAGCATTTGAAACTTTCATTTAAATGAAGTTAATGCATGTCAAAAGCTGCAAATATAGGCATAAGCATTCTATCTTATTTGCAGTATTGAATTTCTACCCTTAAAAGTAACAACAGGCAATGTTAACAGGCAAAAGTAACAGGCAATGGGCCGCTGAGAGATGATAGGAATCATCTCTTGCAGTGCCTGCCACAGCCACAGGACTGCACCAGGAAGAAATGGCTTTATGGAAAAAGACATCTGAGACTCTGCCATGGGAAACCTGGCCTGACTGTGTGTGAAGGGTGTGTAGGAGCAAGGCACCCGTGGGCTCACTGGAGCCGCTGTTGTGAAGGGGCCTCAGTACCAGCAGTAAAAGTCTCTGGCATTGGAAGTGTGACAGCCAGAGAGTCTCATTATTCAGATTTGGAAATTTCCTTAACAGGCTGTTGTTCCCCCAGTGTACATAGCCCACTAGTCCTCTCCTTGTCCAGCTCTGAAAGATCCTCACAAAGAGGAAAAATATACCACTAGAATAGGTTTTATGGCTCCTATCCAAGCTGATGGGACTCTGAGGCTTTAGATTGTCAGGTAAACATCCACTCCAACCAAGGTGTTCCTACACATGTCTTATTCCAGGTGGTGAAAAGAACAGAGACTGACTTCCCTCCTTCTCTAGGGCTAGAAGGACAGCTGGGCTGGCAGTGGTGCCTTGGTTCTCTCCTTCTGCGTCCCACAGCGTGCCCAGCCATATCACAAGGCCTTGCAACCAGGAGACAGATTCCCTGACAGCTGTTCTTTGGGTGCTGATTTCCCTATACTTCTGCCATAAAGTACCTCAGGCTCCCTTTGGTTTCACCTGCAGCTCTGTCCTTTTATTTCCCCAGAGAAGGAGGGTGTTACAGTGATCAGTAACTTCCATGCAAATGTCCTTCCTTTTGCAGGGTCTCTGCAGATTCCTCCTGTTGTAATGATACTAGGAAGCATCCCAGACACCCCCTGCTTCCCAGTAATATTAGAAGAGCTCCTCCTCTACCAGAGATAGAAACCAGCCCTGCTGCAAGAAAGATCACTGCATATGATCGAGAATGAGTGAGCACTCTTCAGCTAAATTGAGATCTCCATGGCTCATGCGGGAGAAAGAAGTGCAGTGGTTTTGTCTGAGTTCATTGACCCTAAGGACTGGCTGGGCTGGGTAAAGGCTCTTGGAATTATCATCTCTAAAGAGCTACTTCCCTTGGAGAAGGGGACAACCCTGTCCAGAAAATTTCCTCCCTTTCAGAAAGAAAAACATTAGTAGTATACTAAAAGCTCGAATGGATCGAATGTATTATCCAAATCTGCTGGACTGAATCATAGGTTGTTAAGTGTTCTTGGCATTCCTATCTGTGGGTATAGCTCCATGCTTGAATTCCAGTGTTTTGCATTGTCAAGGATGGCTGTGGGGGCTGGAGTGGGGCATTAGTCACAGTGGGAAAATAGCACTCTAAGATGTGATCATGTCTTGCACATTTTATGGAACATGCATTGAGATACATTCAGTGGGAGGCCTCCAAACCAAGCTGCCTTACACTATGCAGAGCCTTTTGCATAACTCCAACCAAATTTGAAATGCAAATATCTGAAATAAGATTTATATAAAATAGTAGTATAGGTATTTGCAAATTGAATATCTCTGAAACAGGAAGAGCTAAATATAGAGATCTGGAAAGAGCTTTTAAACTTAAAATCCTCTTTCAGGTGCTAGGCATAGATTAATACCCCTCCATATCAGTAACGCATTTTATGCAAAGCCAGTGATTTGATAACACTCATTAAGAACTGTCATTTCACATTAAGAATGAGGTAGTCAAAACAACCATTACGTGTGCTTCTCCTAAATTATTCTGCAAGATCTGTGGGAGCAGGGCTAGGCCTATGCTGACTCTAGATCAATATTTACATGGTGAGAAAAGAACCTGTGAGATCAGAGGGGAAAAACAAGATGACCCATTTTTGAAGCATTAGAGACATGCTTGGCTAAAGTGAATACAGGAGAATCATTCCCAGTGGCAGTCGATGAAATTCAGGGCTAGTGCTCCCTACTTTGAACAGGCTAGTGCACAGAAGCACATGCAGAAATCTTCTCAAACCCAGTTTAAACCTAGTTTAAAGCCCTTTCGCTCATCTGGCAAGTCCTAGACCAAAGATACTTATTCCCTTCTTTGTCAGATAGACCCCATCAGCCCTGAGCAGATCAGGCTTGGCAGAGCAAGTCCCATGGTCTGAGTACCAACCCTGACTACGACACCATTGCTCTAACCATTTGTTGATCTACCAGATTTGTCTGGACATTTCACATTAGCTGTAGTCATACAGAGATGATACTCTTTTATGACTGTATTTCACACAGACATTGATCAGCTGAGATGGATAAAAACCTTCCATTACAGTTGATGCAGAAGGGAAACACCTGTCAGCATGACTTTATGAAAGGCAGACTCTGCTAGACCAAACTTATCTCCTCCTGTGACATGGGGACCCACTCAGTGAATGAGGGAACGGCTGAGGATGTTGTCTGTCTGGACTCACTCAGTCTCCTGTCCCAAGTAACAAGTGACTGGACAAGAGGAAATGGCCTCAAGTTGTACCAGAGAAGGCTTAGATTGGATATTGGGAAAAATTTCTCCACTGAAAGGATAGTCAGGCATTGGAACCAGCTGACCAGGGCAGGGGTGGAGTCACAATCCCTGGAGGGATTTAAAAGAGGTGTGAATGTGGCACTTGGGGACTGGGTTCACTAATGGCCTTGGCAGTGTTGGCAGAATGGCTGGACTTGATGATCTTAAAGTTCTTCTACAACCTAAATGACTTTATGGTTCTATCTAACCACACAGAATGAATCCTACCTGGGGTTTTCCAAAGCACTCTACGTAGTGACAGCGAGTCTGTGATCCTCCTTTGTGAACTGCCCTGTGGGAGAGCCAGACTGGATTGAGAAGTGTTGCCAAAATAATTCTGTAATGCTGTGAATGATTCTACAAGCCACACACATACTGAGCTAAGTTAATTTCTGCTGTACCTGAACTATAGTTGAGGAATTATGATTACTGGACTGGGAATAGCTTTTTATTTGATCTATAAAATACGGTTACTTAAACAGTGCAGTGAGCTCCTCTGACTTCTCTTTCCTCTAAAAGGTTTTCTTTGTAACTGGAGTTATTGATCGCTTTGACTTTAGACAGGAAATCATCACTGCGGTAGCAACCACCAAAACGGTCTTCAGTCCCAAGACATTATTCCCTGACATGTCACTAATTTCAATTTTTTGAACAGAGAATGTTGTTAAATTATTGTCTGATAAAAAGCACTTCTACATGCAATGTATTTTACATTTGTCATTTTGATCTTGTTATAGATGAGTAATGCAATGTCTGACTCTCACAATTAAAGGGTAAATATTATGAATATGTTAAGAGAAGCCTTGTAGATGTATAGTTATGTTTCACCCAATTGCATTGTTATTGCAGGATGGCCTGGGTAGTCAGGGTATTTGGGAGGGTCATCTTGTTACCATGGCAACACCTGACCTCCAAGCAAGGTGTAAGAAAGTGATCTCTACCACTGGACAGCGAAGAAGGAGTTGATTGACAAGACTTCGGGAGGGGCTAAAGGGTTAAGGGGAAGAATACCCATTGTGTGGATGAGCACATGGTGATAGAATCCTTTGCTCCTGGCATGCTGTATTATTTTCTCTATTCAGTCTTCTGTTGTATTTTTTGATAAGGTTTTAATAAACCTTCTAAATTTCTTGAAAGTGAGTATAATGTCTCACAAATGGGGGCTCTTTCCAGGATATACACCTTGCCCCAGTGACCCTAGGAGTTTTTGAAAGAGCTGCGCCCCACCACAAGTTTGGTGGAGTCTGTCAGAGCCTCCCAGGTCCACTGGTGGTTACCCCAAAAGACACCAGGAGACTAAATAAAGAAAAAAGAGGAAGGGGAGGTGAGTACTATCCTCATAACTATTTTTGGCCAGATTGTAATTCTGTAATTCTGATGTATGAAAGTCAGCTTTGTAATATATGTTATAAAGTAATTCATGCTCAAGGAGAGAATGTATGTTATAAAATTATAAAATCCAACAAGTCTCTGACCACAAGCAGCCCAAGGACAGATAACCACTTCAGAATTTTGAAATTCCTGAAGGCAGCAGGAGAATAATGCCTCGTTTACCAATGAATGGACGTGGCCAGCGTGATGATCGTGATGATCGGTTGCCTCTGGGGACATCAGGAGACACTCAAGGGTGATCATCACTTGATAGATACCATCAATCAAGATAACCAAAGTCGCCAAGATACGTCTGAATACGCGACTTCCCCTGACATGATCAGCGCTTGCTACTACTCAGAAAACAGCAACTGTCCAGCCCTGCACAGTAAAAGAAAACTTCATACATATGTGGGGTTACAAAAGAAATCAGGGCACCTCTGCCTCAGGCATAAAAAACTGTATAAAATAGCCTCGCTGGAAACAGCATACATGAACAGAGGGAGATCTGATGCAATAGAGGTCAGATCTAGGTTCACCCAGCGCTGATCCTGGGCTCGACGCTGTCTCTTTGGCTGTGGGTTTTTGAGGACCATATTTTGGTCGCGAAAATAAAATCTTTCACATTTATTAATTTGGATTTCTGGCTGATCATTTATAACAGCTTCAAACACATATACATGGGACCAGTCTTGGTCTGTTGGAGCTTCAGGATATTGGATGGAAAAAAACAGTGGGACTTGTGGGGGGAAGAAATCAAGGACCCTGTGGACAAGGACCCCATGGCCAGTGGGACACGTGAGATTGAAGAATTTGTGGGGACTTCGGAGTGGAGCAGCTGCCAAAGGGTTTGTGGCAGGGGTTGCCCATCGGGGAAGACTGTGCTCGTGTCAAGGCAAGGAGCCACAGCAGGTTTCCCAGCCTGTTGGGAAGGATAAAAGTTCAACAAGAAAGTTTAACAGATATGTATGCTTGGCAGAAAGCTCTCTGAAGGTAGAACAACGAAATAGAGATGTAAGCAAGTTTCGATATAGAAGAATATAAATTGAGGTTTGCTGAGCCAGTCTTACTGGATAACTAAGAAAGCAAAGGTTTTGTCGAGTTGGAAAGAGATTTTATGACTCAGAGCAAAGGATAAGCTGGCCACAAACAAAAAGATTTTTTTACCAAGCAGAAAGATACCACAGGCAAACAAGACATGTCGATGTGGCAAGTAGAAAAAAGGTTTAAGAATTTTCCACTGCAAGAAAACTGAAAAACAACTTTAAGCTTAAACTGTAACATACTAACTCATATGATTGGATAGTATTAACCATAATATGGTAATGATGGTAGTTTTGACAGGCTGCAGGTAATAGTAAAGGTATCAATTGGTTGATTATGTATTGAGATGCACAGCAAAGAAAAATATATAATGCATTGTAACCAAAATTAAAGGGTCTTCAGGCTTGTCTGCAGCTGGAGCTGACAGCTGTATGTGTGGCTCTGTCACCCACAACCCTGGACTGCTGTACTATCTAGGATACAATAAACGGCATTTTGAAGATCTGGCTGAAGTCCAGCATCTCTCGTCTCAGGCTCTCACTCCAGCCCACCTGCACAAAGGGAGCCGGTGTATGACTCCACGTGGTGCAGCGGCTGGCACGGCGCTCGGAGCTGGGGCAGCTTCTGGTGCACTCTCAGCACTCTCATTTCCAGAGCCAGCCAAAGCAGGGCTGGGAGTGCGGCAGGCGCCAAAGGGTTTGCAGTGGGGTCATCAGACCAGGCTGGGGTCGGGGCTGCAGCCCAGCAGAGCTAGACTGGATGGGGAGCAGAGTGCAACCGTGGGACCTGAGCATTGAACCAAGGAGGAGAGGAACGGTAGGGACCAATCCGGTGATACAGAAGTGCCTGGATCATAGGTGTTTTTTTACTTTTCAGAAGAGAGGTTAAGTTTTTTTCTCTCTTCCCTTTCCTTTTTTTCCTCCTTTCCCTGTTTCCTTTTTTTCCCCCTCCTTTCCTTTTCCCTTCTTAGGAAGGTGGGGCTTGCTGGGAGGGCCTGTGGTTGCCTGTTGAGAGGGGATTGGGAACAAGTAGGGAATCCCCTGAGGAGGAAGGAGGAAGTGAGGAGGTACCAACAGGGATACGCCCAGATAGCCCACTGGCAAGGAAACTAGTCCAGTGGAAATATGACCCCAATACCAGAGATAAGGACGAGCTCAAAATGATTCAGTACTGCATGGTAGAATGGACCAGAAGGGAAATTAGGAGCAATCATGTACACTGGCTGAGATATGGATCAGACGAAGGGTGAATGTGTCGGGCATTAAACATCCATGTAAGAACAAAGAAACCATTAAATCAGGAAGAGAGTGAATATGCTGCCTGCTCGGAGGGGGAGACTTCACCCTTGAAGGTAAGCGTGTTTAAGGTATCCGAAAATAAAGAATGGGACCCATTAGAACACTTGCCCCCTTAGAACTTGACCCCTGCACCTCCAGTAGCCCCAGTTGCACCTCCCCTGCGCCCTGATGGGCATAGCCAAAACACCAGAAACAGAGTGGCACAATGAGCAGAAAGCAGATTGGGGGAGGGGAACCAAACAGCGGGATTATATCCCCTGAGGGAAGTACCACTGGGTGGGGTGCAGGGAGGAACTGGATTCATAACTGTACCTCTCAATTCCTCTGATGTGAGGATGTTCAAGAAAGAATTAAAAGGATTACTAAAGGACCCCACTGGATTAGTGAAACAGACCAGTTTCTGGGGCCCAATATTTATATGTGGGAAGAGATGCAACCAAAAACGACCATTTTATTCACACCAGAGGAAAGACAGATGATCTGGGTGGCTGGGATACGGATATGGGAAAGGGAGCATGTGCAAGGACCTCCTGGGGATCTGAAAAAGCCCACAGTGTGCTCCAATTGGGACCACAACAGCACTGGGGAAAGGCAAGACATGGGGGAGTATAGAACATTAATTATAAGAGGCATCAAAGAGGCAGCTCTATGAAATCAAAATGCTCGTAAAGCTTTTGACGAGCAGCAAAAGAGGGAAGAAACCCCAACAGAGTGGCTAGAAAGACTGAGGAGAAATATTAGGCAATATTCAGGGTTTGACCCTGATACAGTGGCTGGATAGATCTTTTAATAAAAATAAATTTCGTCACTCACATTTGGCCAGATATACGGAGAAAATTAGAAAAGTTACATGGCTGGAAAGAAAGGAGATTGGAAGATCTTTTAAGAGAGGCACAGAAGGTGTATGCAAAGAGGGACGAAGAGAAGGCCAAGGCAAAAGCCAAGGTAACTTCCATTAGGGAAGGAAACCACCATGCAAAGAACAACCCATGTAAGGGAGGGGGACCCCAAACGTGAAAAGATAGATGGAGGGGGATGCAGCTGCTTGGGACTGGGCACAAAAAGAAGAGTTTGGGAAATGGGGAACCTAGGACCAGTTTGTTTTTACTGTAAAGAGAATGGGCATATCATAAAGAATTTCCCCCCAGTGGGAAAAGGACCTGAGGGTCTATGAGCAAAAAGGAGAAGCAGAAGATTAGGGTGTCAGGGGCTCTACCTCCTGGGGACAGAATACCATCAGGAGCCCTTGATGACTTTAAAAATAGGTCCACAGGAGGAAGAATTTGAACTTTCAGTAGACATTGCAGCTGAAAGAACTTGTGTTTGTAGAATTTCAAAGGGGTGCAAAAAGGGCCAAGATACTGTGCAAGTAGTAGGTGCTAAAGGGGAAGGGTTCAAAGCCTCAGTTATAAAGCAAGTAAAGTTTGAAGGGACAAATAAATAGGGACTGGGGATGTCCTATTAGTTACAGAAGCAGGGTGCAATTTATTAGGATGGGATTTACAGGTGCAGTTGGACATTGGAGTACTCCCAGAGGAAGGGAAAATGGTATTTAAGCTTCTCCAATTAAGAAGATAAAAAAAATTAATCATAAAATAGTATGGATAAAACTGAAAAATTGAGGTAAATTAAACATGAAACCTATAGTAATAAAAATAGTTAGTGAGAACCATCCAGTTTGGGTGCAACAATACACACTCTCCCTGGAAGGGAAACGAGGACTATGGCCAGTGATCTAGGACCTACTCAAGAAGGGGACCTTAGAACCATGTATGTCCCCCCATAATACACCCATATTACCAGTAAAGAAGTAAGATGGGACTTACAGGCTTGTCCAAGATTTGAGAGCAGTGAATTGGTACCCAGTAGTGCCTGACCCCTATACACTACTGAGTAATATCCCCCTATCGCACCAGTGGTTTAGTGTGATAGACCTAAAAGGTGCTTTTTGGGTGTGCCCAGTAGCAGAAGAAGGTAGAGATGTATTTGCCTTTGAATGGGAGGACCCTGATTCAGGGAGAAAGCAACAGCTTCGGTGGACAAGGTTACCCCAAGGGTTTTCTGAATCCCAACCTGTTCGGTCAAGCACTAGGAAAGTACTACAACTCTTCTCCATCAAACCTGAGATAAAACTTATGCAATATGTAGATGATTTGCTTCTCTCAGGATGGGAAGAAAAAGAAGTTCAGGAATCTACCATAGTGTTTTTAAATTTTCTGAGAGACCAAGGACTTTGGGTATCAAAAGGGAAACTCCAATTTGTAGAGAGGGAACTAAAATACCTAGGACATGTGATTTGTCAGGGGCCCCAGCAACTGAACCCTGAGAGAATTACAGGAATAGTCTCACTTCCATAGCCTAAAACTAAGAGGGAAGTTAGAAGGTTTCTAGGCTTCATGGGATATTGTAGGCTATGGATTGAATGATAAACACAGGCTATTTAGTTCTCGTCTGAAAAGTTAGAAGAGATTGGGTGGGAAAAAGAAGATGAGCAAAAGCCTGAAGCTTTAAAGCAAAAATTAGTCAGTGCACCAGCACTGAGTCTTCCTGCCTTAGACAAACCCTTTTATCTGTTTGTAAATGTAGAAAAAGGAGTAGCACATGGAGTATTAGCCCAGGACTGGGGAGGGTCCAGGAAACCAGAGGCCTAATTATCAAAATTGCGAGACCCTGTCAGCTGGGGATGGCCAACCTGCCTTCAGGAGGTGGCAGCGACCGCCCTGCTCGTTGAAGAAAGCAAAAAATTAACCTTTGGGGGAAAATTGAAAATATGTACCCAACACTCAATTATAAGTATTCTAAGCTAAAACGCTGAGAAATGGCTCACTGATTCCCGAGTGCTAAAGTATGAAGCCATCTCAGTAGATAATGATTTAGAGCTAATAGTGAGTAACCAACTCAACCCTGCCCAGTTTTTGTATGGAGAACCAGATGAGGAATTAATATATAATTGCCTAGAGGTTATAAACTATCAAACTAAAGTAAGAGAGCACCTAACAGATCAACCACTCCAAGGAGGGAAACGATTGTACATTGATGGCTCTTCATGTGTAATCCAGGGGCACCAGGTATCGGGGTACGCTATAGTGGCTGAAGGGTTGGTAGCCATAGAAAAGAGAAAGTTACCTTCCAACTGGTCAGCCCAGGCATGTGAGTTATATGACCTAAAATGAGCTCTGGAAATAATAACACAGAAAAGAGGAACAATATATACAGACTCAAAATATGCTTTTGGAATAGTGCATACCTCTGGAA
This sequence comes from Euphonia xanthogaster, assembly GCA_034509185.1. Classification (NCBI taxonomy): domain Eukaryota; kingdom Metazoa; phylum Chordata; class Aves; order Passeriformes; family Fringillidae; genus Euphonia; species Euphonia xanthogaster. Next base: position 205,161 of record JAYDZK010000039.1, on the reverse strand, counting down.
AAATTTGGGAAGAGAGGGGGCTATTAAATTCAAAGGGAAAGGGACTGATTCATGAGAAACTTATTTCAGAAGTGTTAGAAACCTTGCAATTATCAGAGGAAGTGGCAGTAGTATATGTTAAAGGACATGAAAAAGGGGTGACTCAAGAGGCACAAGGGAACCATTTAGCAGGTTTAGAAGCTAAAAATGCAGCCAAATTAGGGACAGTAAAACTAATTATAGTATTAACCTCCATGAGAGAAATGCAAGAACTCCTGATATTCAGTGGGACAGAAGAGGAAGAACTCCTTAAAATAGGAGCCAAGAAAAATCACAAAGGGAAGTGGAGATTAGCAGATGGGAGGCAAATATTGAATAAACCCCTTGCCAAGAAAATGCTAGAAGGCATACATGGAACAACACATTGGGGTACACAAGCGCTGAATGATCAGTACCTAAGGGACTGGGGCTGCACAGGAATTTTTGGAATAGCTAAGCAAGCTACTGAATGGTGTGTGATACATCAACAAGTGAATAAGAAAATCATGAGGAAAACACCCAGAGGATGGTGAGAACTAGCCTTACGGCCCTTAAAAAATATCCAAGTAGACTTTATTGAGCTTCCCCAGCTACAATGGTGGAAGTTTTTGCCAGTGATAGTAGATCACTTGACTCATTGGATAGAGGTGGTACCCACTGTTAAAGCCAATAGCAGTGTTGTGAGTAAAACACTTCTGAATTAATCATCCCCGATATGGGATGGTAAACAGAATTGATTCAGACGAAGGGACTCATTTCACATCTAAGATATTACAGCAAGTTGTTCAAGCCCTGGGAGTAAAATGGGAGTTACACACTCCATGGCATCCACAGAGTTCTGGTTGTGCTGAGAGGATGAATTGAACTCTTAAAAGAACTCTGGTTAAGCTGATAATTGAAACCCAGATGTCATGGACAAATTGCCTCCCTTTAGCTGTGTTAAGAATTAGTACCCAACCCTGGTCAGATCTGGGGGTCTCACCCTATGAAATGATGTTTGGGTTACCCTTTTTGACTTCGCCCAGAAGGTTGCCACCTATGAAGAAGGGGAAGCCAATGCCAAGAAATATGTTATGTCTATAGCACAAACCTTAGAAGGGCTAAGACATAAAGGGGCAATTCCTCAAACTGGCACCCTGGATTTCAGAATCCATAATATTAATCCCAGGGATTGGGTAAGGATCAAGTCATGGAGAGATCAGCCTCTAACTCCTCAGTGGCAAGGTCCCTTTCAGGTTTTGTTCATCACCGAATTGGCTGTGCAAAGTGCAGAGCAGGATGGACTCATGCCAACAGAGTCAAATGCCCAGTGGAAGAATGCAAAGAATGGACTACAACATCCAGGGTGGGTGAAATAAGATTGCCTCTCAAGCAGAGACCGAAAGACAACCAGAGAAACAACAAGACACCCAAAAAGTAGAGTCGCTTCCACCAACCAGCTCAAGAACTGTTTATCTGTTTTAATGGGAGAGAATTACAAACATCTGTTGAGGGGAAGTACACAAGGGACCCTAAGAGGTAATGGGGCAGCTTCCTTAAGAACCACAAGTAAAGCAAGACAAGGAATGGAGGGTAAGACCAGGTTGGCCTTTTTGTTGGCTACCAAGAAGATTCCATAGCCCTGGTGCAGGTAGCAACTCCGTAGGCATGGTAAGGTAGGGACAAAAAGGCCATACTGGACCTCTATTATTCCTCAATTTTAATACAAAAGGGACGAGAGGGCAAGACTGAGTTGGTCTCAGTAGTCACCACTAAGATACACCTACTACGGGTAGCAACCCCATAGGCAAGGTAGATAGGAGTCAAAGCCAGACCTCTGTAATGTCCTTTTGTCAATTCCAAATAAGTGTGTCCAGGCAAAATTTGAGATTTTTTTCTCCGGTTCCCATGGTCCTTGCCCACACCAACAGATGCTGGTATGACTCATTCAGGAGAAAAAAATTTTTTGAGTTAGTTGTTCAAGACAAATGACTTCTAGAGAAGGAAAAGGGGGGTTTGTGATAGATGAGGAATGCAATGGTTGACTCACACAATTAAAAGGTAAATATTATGAATATGTTAAGAGAAGTCTTGTAGATGTACAGTTATGTTTCACCCCCTTGCATTGTTATCGTGGGATGGCCTGGGTAGTTGGGCCCTTTGGGAGGGTCAGCTCGTTACTATGGCAACACCTGACCCCCCCCCCCCCAAGCAAGGTGTAAGAAAGTGATCTACACCAATGGACGGCGAAGAAGGAGTCGATGGACAGGACTTTGGGAGGGGCTAAAGAGTTAAAAGGCAGAACATCCACCGTGTGGATGAGCACATGGTGATAGAATCCTTTGCTCCTGGCCCACTGTATTATCATCTCTATTCAGTTGTATTTTTTGATAAGGTTTTAATAAACCTTCTAAATTTTTTGAAAGTGAGTATAATTTCTCATAATCTGAAATTTCAAAATGAGTATGTTTTTAAAATGTTTTAAACACTTGATACTACATTCTGCTGCAAAGCATCTTTCCTTTTTAGAGGAGCTGTCCTTTATATGGAGGAAAAGACCATCAGAGCAAAGTAGCTATCTCCAGCTCCAACATGCTGGGTTCACTTTCTTAAACTTGCTACAGTAGAGAGGGTCATAGAAGTTCCTGGTCTGATGTTAAATTCCCATTGGTGTCTGCCCCCTGATATCCAGCTTCAGCTGGCAGGTCTACCAAAAGATCAGAAGTAGCTAGTAAAACCTTAATTTTTCCCCATGCAACACTGCAACATTAATCTTCTGTTAACCACATAAATACAGAACAATCTCTCTTAAAATTGTATCATGGTACTTATACATTCACGTCTTACTGCCCAGGGTTGCAGCCACAGCAGCCTGCTCTTGAAGGGAACATATTATTTACTCTTCTTCAGCCCCGTGTGTAGCAGTGTGATGTCATAGTTTGTCTCAGGTATCCTGTCCTTTCCCAGGTGTCAATCACTTCCCCCTCTCCCCGCCCTGACCCCTGCTGGGTGCTGTCTGTCAATCCTGGCATTCCAGAGGGGCATCGAGTGATTGGCAGAGTTCAAAAGATGCCCTGCATGCCTGGGGGGTCATTGGCCCACCCAGGTGTCCCTTGCACCTGAGACCTGCCCACCCTGCACCTGGTTGGTGGGATCCC
>JAYDZK010000039.1:181804-193346 GCA_034509185.1 Euphonia xanthogaster | reverse complement strand
TTAAGTTTGATTGTTTAATAAACAGTTTTTTTCCACTTTTCTCCAAGGAGGTATTTTCTCCCGGACCGGTTGGGGAGGGGCCGATTGAATCTGCTTTCCTAGAGGAGCCCTTTGGGGAGGTTCTCTCCCAAATTTGCCCCGAACCAGGACAACCACCTTCAGAGTCTGCAAGAGTTGGGAAAAAGCTGAGTTAAGATCTGCTGAGAAAACATGGCCAGGTTTCACCTGGGCAGGGGAACTTTGCAGCCTGCCCCGACTTGGTAAGTTTTATCAGTGTGAGGCAGCACATGAGAGCTGTTCCACCAGAGACAGGAGCTTCCCTTGTCACCCACCTGCAGCCTCTGTGGTCAACTCTGTTATGCCCAGAGCAGCAGTAGGCAGGTTACCAGAGTTTTATGGTAGGTACCTTTTTCTATATCTCACAGTCATTAAAAGGTCCGCTGACAGTAAATCCCATGTCTCAGAAAGTCTGGACATGGACACAGCTCTCCCAGGAGCCTGAGGTGGAAAAAACACGTAGGATAACAAAATGTGAGAGAAGGAAGTTCCAGCCCACTTCCTCCATCTTTTGGGACAAGAAAACCATGCTCTGTAGCATGCATAAACTTCACATTCAAACACTTAAACTTTCTGACACCCAGTTTCTCTTATTCCCATTGCATATTGCTTTTCTTCCTCCTACACCTGGGGATGGGAAAGCAAAAGGCTAAGTAGAGAAAGGAGCATCAGTTGCTGGAAGTAGTAAACAATGGAGTTTTTATCAGCTAAAGGAGGACAATGGCAACTAGTCCGCAGTGTTCAGGGGGCCATGGTGTTTTAACTGCAAACCATGCAGTGCACATGGCTCTTCTAGGAAGAAGCTTTTAAAAGCTCATCTGTGAAGCTTGAATGGTGGTTTGAGACGGCTCCCTCATGAAGCAGTACCTGGATTCTTTAAATAAAAGATCAGCATAAGATTTTCTCTTTCACCATATTAAGATAAATCCCCTTCTATGTGTAACTCTTGCATAGATCAGTATCATTTGCAGTCACAGCTGTGGAAAGAGTCACACTACGTGAAAGATTAGGAAAAATCAAGAAACTGGGGGTCCAAAATAGACACTTCTCTAGATAAAACTCCTCTGGCAAAAAACCTGTTCAGTAATGATCCAAATGACAATTTTATATCTTAAACTGTAAAGTTTATCATCTCTTTTTAAAATAAATAAATTCCACGCTATTGCAATCTGGTCAGCTAATGTCCCCGAAGCACATTCCTGCTGTCCAATGTACCAGCCTCGTGCCCCTCTGGTGTTTGTGAAGGCCATAACCGGGAGGAGATGCATTTTCCACCTGCTGTCATTACGGCCTCTGCCAAGAAGAATGCCAAGCATGAGTGCAATATCCATTTTCCAACAGATACTGGATTTACATTGCCAGCTTATTTTTCATAACTCACTAATGAATAACGAGAGGGAAGGACCTTCCAGCAGCACAGGCAGAGAGCACATAGTATCAAACACTCGTGTAGGTGGCTGTAAGTATTGTCTTTTCTCAAGATAAAGTGAATGCCATATGGGACTGTATACAGAGCATCAGCTTGCACCTAGACATAGAGCTGGTAGGAGATCTTTGGCCAATATAAATGCAGCCCTGGACATGGAGAGGGTTCTGCAACTCTCACTCAAACTCATGTTGATGCCAAGAATGCCCAGAGGCTTTCAGGCTTGTGAAAATCTGGGTTCAGTGTGTCTCAACTAAATTCAATCAACTCCCCCACACCAAAATCAAAGAGAGATTGCTTTAAACCTTCTTAGTAATAATTGTTACCCCTAGCAATCAGCAACCAAAGGATGATACAATCAGTATGAAACCCGGTGTGAAAATGGATGGAAAATTCAGAAAGCTGAAAACCTGGTCATCTAAATTATTTACTGAAATCTGTTTCTGTTTCACTGGTCTGTGGCACACAGAGGAGAGTGGGAGGAAGGACCACTGCAGCAAGACTGTTCCATGTCTGCAGCACATGGAGCACATGCTGAAGGATCACTCCAGGCCCACAGTAAGTGCACAGTAATTAGGGGAAGGCAGCATGTGTCTGTGCTAATTGTGGCAGCCAGCTGGGCCAGAGTGTTTCCCTGCTGTTCCTGGAGCCACTGATGCTGGCAGCCCAGGGAAGCCTTGAGTCATGTACAAAATTAAGCTCTTGCTGTTTTCAGAAAGAAACAGCTCTTGCTGTTTTCAAAGACATTTAAAAATGAAGTCCCCATCAGGGTAAATGTAATTTATTTCCTCCCTTAACATGGGCCAACCATTTTCTTTAAGACATGGGCATTAATGCCGTCTTGCAAGCATGGATCAGAATCCAAATAGGGTTCTTAATTGTTTCAGAAAGGCTGGAAGAGATGGAACTATATTAAAAATATTTATTAGATGTAGCAGCACAGAAGTCTCTTGTAGTCTAGCAGTAAGGGGATGCATCTTTGGTCCTGTTGTAGAATTAAAAAAAAAAAACAGAGGTCCTTAAAAAAACCCCTGTATTTCTAGGTAAACAGCTGCAGAATGAAATCAAACTCGAATGGCAAATGTGAAAGAAATAACAAGAATAGACCATTCTTGATTTGCATTCTTTGTTTTTGCTTGACGATCATAATTCACATTCTGTGTCTTTTTATTTTAACTTATTAACTAAAAGCCAGCAAAAGAAGCCCTGCAGCCAGGTAACCCTGCCATGATTCCCTGCAGGCAGGAGGCTGGTGGCAGCACCCTGGGGAGGCTGTGTGGCACCCAGCAGCACAGAGAGCTGGGCTGTCCCTGTCCCAGTCCCTGTCCCTGCAGAGCAGAACTGGGCTGTCCATGTCCCTGTCCCTGTCCCTGTCCCTGTCCCTGTCCCTGTCCCTGTCCCTGTCCCTGCAGAGCAGAGCACAGGCATGGCAGAGCCGAGCCTCCCCTCAGGCTCTGTACAGGGCAGCTGCTCCAGAAGCACAGCTGAACATGGCACAGAGGGTTTCATTTCCACAATTTTCATTTCCATGGCTTTCTGACAGCAGAAACCTCAGCCTGCCAGAGAGCTCCTTGCAGATCTCCCCAAGGCCTCACCACACAATGCATTCAGGACCTTAAAAAAGACCCTAGTTTGTGAACTAGCTGCTGAAGTTTCACTTGCAATTACAATTTGTGCAGAAGAGGTTGAGGACCTTGTGATTCCTATGCATGGCAAGTCTTAGAAGCAGCCAAATTAAAATCCTTATCATTAAGGAGCTGATAGCTCCTGTAATTTTAAGACTCTTTCTGTGTTAGCTGGAGGGAGTGGCGTGACACACTGGCAAAGAGAAGCAGATCTGTTCATAAAATAGGAAAACTTCTAACCAAAGAGATTTTCCTGAACCATTAATTCCTCTAAAGAAAGTACTAATTTAAAACAAATTGCTTATATAATTTGTGCTGTCAATACAAGAACATTCTTCTGAGTTAAATCTTTTTGCCATGTACTGCTCTGACTCATTTTCCTGCCTGACCTACAGTGCATCCATTCATGACTGAAAAGAAAAATTTTAACTCTGAAGGATGAGTCACACCTCTCTACCATCCTTCAGGCTAAACCAAGTTTCACTTTACCTTCCACAGAGTATACTTTTTAAGAGCTGATGAGTTAAACAATTGATATGTAGATCCATTTGACCAGAATAATTTAAAAACAAATATTAAAATATTCTCATCTCAGGCGCCTGTCCCCTGTGTGATGATCATCTCTGTGAAATAATGATCTGTCACTTGAGGGAGAAAATCCAGGAGGATACAGAGCTAGTGCAGGTTTAAACCAGATTTTTCACATCTTTTGAGGCCAGAAAACTAAAATTGAAAGATGGAGATAATTGCATCATGCACTAAGGGATTGGTAAGTTTTGCAGAGCTCATTTTGTGAGTGCAGTGCTAAAATGGGGTGGTTTTGCTCTAGGAAGAGACTGCCTAGAGCACACAGCCAACCAGGCACCCCATTTACCCTAAGCAGTGACAGCCTGGAGCCCAGTGACAGGGGAGCAGCAAAGCCTGGTGCAGCTCCACACAGAGCTCTGTTACTCACAGACTTCGTCCAGTTTGGAGAATTCAGCTCAAGACTAAAATCAGTAAGTGGTCTGACTGAATGAGGTGACTCTTCTAGCCTTACAACTTCTCAGACCAAGGTTTAATACCAACCTCAGATCTCTCATTCAAGAGATTTATCCTAATATGGGGACAGTTATTGTGGCTGTGAGCTGAAACATCCAGCAGCCGCTGCCAGAATTTAAATACCTGCTCTCACTTCCCATAGGGACTCATAGTAAAGAAAGTATATCCTTAATGCCCTGGAGTCTTTATACTCTTCATGTGAGCTCACAGCAGTGCCTGGGAAGTTACACAGCCCAAACAAGAGCAAGAATGAGAAATGCCCCAGGTCTGCAGGAGGGCAGGAGCAATAAAGGGCCTCAGGAGTGGGATGGGAAGGGCATCTGGGAGGTCCCTCACCAACCAGCATTCTCAGCAACACCCAGTGGTAGAACTCATGGACAAAAATGAGTTATTGGAACAGTTCAGGTGATGGAGTTCGATCTGGGAAAACACCTGAGGCAGAAGACAAATGCAAGTTCTGCTGAAATGGGAGCAGCCTGCACCTGGGAGCAGCAGGATGGCAGCTGATGGCATGTGTGACAAGAAAGAGAGCAAGCACCTCTCACTGCAGCCCTCCTGCAATCAGCCTTCCATCAAGCACTGCTAGATTAAAACACTGAAGTTATTTGAAAGATGTTCACCAGGTTTTTCTTTTACAAGGTCCTGCCGTTCAATTAGAGTTTAATATGAAATGGAGTAAAGACCCTCCTGAGTTGCTGTACAAGACTGCTTTACTTAACAAAGGGAAAACTAAAAATGGATTAAGAAAACTGTTCTTAACAGTAAGATGTCTAAGATCTGTTACAAGCATGAAGAAGAAAAAGCAGTCTGCATGAAACATAAAGAATTGTACAAAAATGGAAAAGCCATGGAAGTACAGAACAAGTGAGAGCACAGAAGAACAAGCTAGCAAAACTACAGCCCTGTTTGTTACACACATACCTGAATGACAGAGGACACATTTTTCTGAACAAGTTGACCCATTAGAGTATTGGTAACCAGAGCAATGAGAAAGATGGCATTTCAGCTGTGTCCAGCTGTGCCTCACCAGGACTATATTCCCTGTGTGTTGATTTCAGATATTATTTTTTCTTTAACATGAGTTTTTTCACCTTTTCCAGGAGGGACTTACATCCCGGTCCAGAGCAGGAGCAGTAGCTTGGGTTTCTTGTTCCTACAGCTGGTGCCATGCTGCCAGCAATGCTATCAGAAGTGCTATTTCCTTGATTAGTTTTCCTTAAAGACAGAACAGCTTTATAAAAGATGTACATCATGCAGGACATAAAAGGGGCAGTTGGCTTGTGTGGCTTAGGCTTGCTGAGCCATAGGCTCAACATCTACTCTGAATGTCAGGCTTATCTCAGCACTATCAGCATTACTGGAGGACAAATGCCTGGCTAATCTGAAGAACCACAGCTTGTGAAAAGCTTCCATGAAAAACTGAAGAAATTGAATAATTGAAAGATATGATGATAAGAATAATTGAAAGATCTAGTGAATTAGCCCAGCCTTTAACTGGGCTTCCCTGATGAGAGTCTGATTCCAGCAGCTACCACTGCAAACTCAATTGTGTGACATCTTTACAGAACAAATGCAAGAAAGGGAGTGAGAAATGGGAGTAGAGATTTAGTAGAGAATATCAGCATCCCAGTAAAAAAGATCTAGTTTGATATTTTAGGAGTGGAGAGAAATGAACACATACTATTTTCACACCATTACATACTTGAGCTCTGTGATTTCCATATAATATGCAGATAACACAACTTAAGGAAACTTAATTGATGTGACATAATCTTGATTAAAATTTGCAATAATGGTAACAAAAAACAGAAAAAACTAAAATTAGTCATTTTAGATTATTATCATTCTGTTTTGTTGTGGATAGAACTGTTTGGTTAAGCCTGTACTTTAAAAACCAAGAGCTGAATACAACACCTAGAGCTGTGTGGTCTCAGGTATGGTAAGACTCACAGCTTTATATATTATATTCTGTTTCCAGAGGCTACATCTGAGCTAAAAATCTCTCTGCTGTCACTTCACATCTGGCTGCTTTTTTAACATGTCTCTGCAGAAGGGACAGACTAAAGGTTTGCAAACAGCAACCCAAAGCCTTCCTGCTGCCTGTGATGCTGGGTAAGTGCCTGGCATGGAGGATTTTCTTGGGTTTCTGACTTTCTGTTTGGGCTTCCCAATCTCAGGGCTTTCAGTTTAGACCTCCCACAGTTGGAGTGGAGCTGCACATTTTCTCTCAGTGTGGCTCAGGACATTTTTGTTCTCATCTGCTTTTTTGGAGATGTTGTTCCTTGTGCTGGTATCATGGAGTAGGGACCAGCTGCCTGTGCTGTCACACAGTGCTAGCACTGAAATATTTTGCTAAGTTTTAAAACAGAATTCAAGACAGCACAGGATCCCCAGGGCTGTCTGTGCTCTCCCCAAAGCCACAGCAGCCATGCCTGCCCTCAGGACAGACCATCTGGACCAGCCCCCAGCCACATTCTCCAGGCTCGCAACTAGTATGGGATCTGTAGGCTCTCCCGGACCTGGAATGAGGCAAGTACCAGGGAACATCAGTATCTCTGCAAATCCCAGTGCTAGAACGAGCTCCTTATTGTGTCTCCTGCTTCATCTGGGAAAGGAATCACAGCCAGGCCGGAGCAGGACTCCATTCCAATGCAAACAAAGAGGTCACTAAAACAGTACTAGGGCTTTTAGCACGTACCAAAAATTATTTATTTCATTTCTGCTGACAAATCCTGTACAAGCAAACAGTAATTCTGAATTTGCTGGATTGTTGATGAATGATCCACCACAACAATATTTTATCCCTGATGGAAAAATATAAAGGTTCTTTAAAATTATTTATGCTTCAAATTGTACAGCAAGAGCAACAGAAAGCAGAAGTGCTTATAGTCTGCAACAGCTTTGCAAACATCACATCTACTGTCTAATTTTGAGGTTGTTTAATCTTGAATATTCACTCTCCTACCTTGCTATCTCACTGAAATGTAGAGGTTGAAGCACAGCCATTGGTGACACTCTAATGCTACTGAAAGTTCAGCTTAACCTGTCTGCCCCGCACACACCAAGATGTTGCTGAGAGTCTCCAGAAGCTGTTCTCCACTTGAGTCTAGGACATTTACATTCGCCTTTAGCACTAAGCCCTCCCCAGCAAGAGGCTCTTCTCCTGACAAATATTTGGGATTCCTGTGAATTCCAGCCCCAGGCTGGCTTTTGGCTCCCATCACAGCAATGCCTCTTCCCCAGCAAGCACCACTACAGAGCTGTTGCAGCTTGTGCTAAGACATAGAAGGACAAGGAGTCTTTCATGCATTTTTTATAGAACTTTGCTCCATGGCTTATCCAGGCAAATTCTTATCTATGTTAATTTGGTCTCTTACAGGCTAATTAAACTTAACATATAAGACAGTCACATTAAGATCTTAGTTTATGCTGGATATTTATATTCTCAGTGTCCCCAGCAAAATTTGTAACTGGTATCAGCCACAGACCTTCCTGCAGATGTAAGGTTACATTCCTCCCCCAAAGCAGCAGAGAGGTTATCACCAGAAACTCAGCATTAAAAAATTTGAATTTTTGGTGCCTCTTCCTTGCAGGTGCCTCTTGCTTACAGGTGCCTCTTGCCCAGCTCCCTAGCATTAAGGCTACATAAGCATGTCATTCCCATTGAAAAAAATCCCCCCTTCATTTTGGTGCATACAGAAAATCCAGCTACTAGAAAATACAAAACGGATTGTCGGACCACCAAGGAGTGAGAAATGTTGAGGTTTTGAGTAAGAGCAAGAGACTACAACCATACAGATACCTGGAAGCTGATAGTTACAAGGGGCACTGAAGAGGGAGCTGGAGAAATCCCACTGCTTGACGGGGTTTGGAGGGGGAGAAATGCACAGGAGGGTTTTGTAATGAAAAACATAAGGCCAAAATAATAGAAAAACTTTTGATCAGGTTTTCAAGGTAGAAGATCAAGATTTCAGATTTTGGGAAATTCTTTCTAATCACTGTTATGCTGGTGAAAACAATGAATACAATAATGGGTTGCTAAACACTACAGAAATATTCTTACTCACTGGAACATTAGTCCAGTGGTTGAGTATTTTGAAAAATAAAATTTTTATCTTGCATGAATGAATGCCCCCTCCTGTGGAGGTCTGTGAGCCTACAGGGTAGAAGGCATCAGCAATGCCCCGGAGAGATGCACCTTAGGCTGTGGGCATTCCTCAAAGCTCAAGCTGAGGAAAGAAGCTTCCCTCATGGTGCTTGGCAGCACTTTGTTAATTTGTCCATGTTACATCCTTCCTATTGTCCCATTGGCCTCCCCTATCCATTTTCTGGTGAGTCCTCCCTTCCCTGACTTCCCATTGGTTTGTGTAACCCTGCCCATCCACCCTGGCACTTCCTATTGGTCCCTTCCCTGTGTACCGCCCCTGAGCCCTCAGACCATTGGATCCCTGATGCTCTCCTCCTCCCCCTTTTTCCCTGGATTTATACCATGTACCCTGCTTTGTCTTTGGGCATTGGACCCCTTCAGTGTTGTGTGAAATAAAGCATCTTGGAGCTGCATGTCTGCACCCTCTCGTGTCTTCAGTGCCGAGCTACTCTGTGTGTGTGTGTGTGTGTGTGTCTGTGTGTCTGTGTCTCTCTGTCTCTCTGTCTGTGTCTGTGTCTGTCTGTGTCTGTCTGTGTGCTGGTGCTCTTGTGGCTCCTACCCCTTGGTGGAAGACACTCTTGGGGAAGATTGTGTCCACCACGGACCGCAACACCCTCCCCCCCAATTTCACACCAAAAACTGCTTTACCTCTCCACTGATGCAGCCTAAGATTCCAGAGCCCCATGCAACAGAACAGACATTTCCAGATAATTAAATGACCCATAATTGCAGCAAACACTCTAAAGCAAATATTCACAGTCTAAAAATCTCTCCTGTGAATGCTTAGGAATAAACAACTGATTTCACTGAAATCAGAACTGATTCACAAAATAACAAAACAGGAAAAAAAAAGGGGTCTTAATCTGAAATTAATAATTGCAGCAGCCCCCTTTTACAACCATTTGGCAGGGAATATTTAAGGAAACAGCAACTGTAATGAAAAATATTCAGAGAAGCACAAGAAACAACAATTAAATGCTGTGAGATATTCTAGGTTCTGAAGGCATTTTTGTTTCCACAAAATGAAAATACTGTTTATTCACTGCAAAAAACATGATAGCAATGTTTGTGCCTCCAAACAAATGGTGAGAAGCCCCTGGAAAACATAGCCTGCAGTGACTGGATAGGATGAGCCTGGGAGCTGAGCACACCTACTGCACTCACAGGGACTCCAGTGCTGGAGCCTCTGGGCTCTGCCTTGTTTGCTGGTTACATTGGTTGGTCTAATAAAACACGAGACTTCTCCTGTCAAACCTTGTCCACTTGGATCATCTTAGGTAATGGCACTAGAAGCTGCTTTATTACTATTGATGTTCTGATTGTCCAGGATGTTCTCTAGTTTTAAAGTGAATAATAACAGGGGTTTATTTAGTCTGTAGATTGCTGTCTAGAACAGAAGTCCAATTTGTCATTAGATTTCAGTTGTCACAGTATACATACAGCAAAAGACAGTGTTTTACTGGCTGGATTTGCTTTCCCTCCCCTTCCACATGTACCAGGTTGGTAACAGTGGTGGGCAACTCTAACTGAGCCAGAAGGGCAGCGATTGGGTTCAGGGCAGGAAAAAAAATCTCCTTAAGCCATATGTAAAGCACCCAAAGTCTTGCCTGCATCCCTCACGGAAGGTACTGATACATGAACAAAGGTCAGTGAGGCGCGGCACATCAGGCAGTGCTGAGCTCGGCAGTGCCCTCCTCGCAGAACACAGAAAACTGATGGATCCTTTTGAACTATCACATTAAGCATCACCTGGAGAAAACAGACTTCAGTCACAGCCTTTAATGATCCTCATGAGCCACCATCAATCTTTACTGCTCATTAACTGAATTGCTGTTTAGCTGATGGTGTGCTGGGTGAGCCTGTGTGCGACACAACCCTGTTTCACACATTCTTTAAAGCCACAGGAACTTGACCATAAAAACACTGTGGCTGCACTACTTGTGACACTGGTGTTAGGAGACTGAACGGGGAATGAAGAAAAGGAGCAAAGGAATGGATGAAAGCAAAGAATGGTGATTCTGCCTGCAAACTGGCATCAAAGGAGCATTTGACACTGTTAGCTGTGGTGGCTTTCCCTTCATGACAAAAGAACCACCCTGCCCTGAATCATGCATTAAACCTCAAAATGCAAAGGAAGCCTCTGCTCTAACGCAGACATTAAACGGGACAAAATTGTGAGAAAGGAGAAGTTTCAGGCAGACTGGCTAGTAGGCAGCATTTCACATTGGGTCTTCCCAACAGATTCACATCAATGAGAAGCATCTGGAAGACCTGATCCCAGGACTGATGGGCCACACACACCACCAAGTATGGAGCACTGTATGTGCCAATAACTATGAGGCAAAGGCTCAGTGATGCTGAAAGCATCAAAAGGGTAGGAAAGGGACCAAAGTTCTGTGGGTGATGATAAATACTTACATTTGAAACCTTTTCCAGATGCAGCAGACATATTTGGGAGCTGAACCATCTACATGCACAATGCAAAAATAGGTGGTGAAAGCGTCTTTCAAGTTGTCAGCAATACATGTTTCTGTGAATGAAATAAGAACTTTGTGGAATGTTCCATCTTCTATAGCTCCTCTTAGCTACAGGCTAAACACAAGATCACCAGTTTTCAGAACAGAAGATGGGGATTCTTCTTTGCTTTTCTTTGCTTTCTATGCAAGACAGACATGTTATTGGAAGAAAAAATATATTCAGAAACCTTTCCCAAATATTTCTTGTTTAACTCTTGTCTAGGAAAAGACCCAACTATTTCCAGTCCTCTCTAGCAAATATCAGAGGTGAAGCCTTCTAAACAGCCCTGCCTATTGTCAGAAGTGTATGAGCCAAAGAGAAAACACAATGTAAGTACTCTGTAGGTATTTGTCCTGCCCCAGCCTGGAATTTCATTAAATGTGTCTCTATTTAAGCAGTCTATTTTTGTTTTTCTTTAATGAACACAGCATGCTGAAATGGACTTGGTGCTGCATAAAATTATGTATCTCAAAGTGAAATTAGAAGACTGTCTTAAAGGTCTATAAATGTTAATACTATATTTTTCATTCAACTCTGATAAACTTCTCTATAAATATTCCAGGCATTATTTTTATTCCAGCCACATTTCCCCACTCAATTGCTAGATTTCATTTCACGATGAATAAATAACTATCCAGGGATTTTTGGCAGCTGTTCCAGATTGCAAGGCAAGATGTATTCTATTACCATCTGTATGGCAGCTGTCTTGTGTCAAGTGGGCAATTCTCC
>JAYDZK010000039.1:159467-175408 GCA_034509185.1 Euphonia xanthogaster | reverse complement strand
CACTCTCAGGACAAGTCTTAAAGGCGCAAAACTTATTATTCAGCATCAACAGAACAAGACGATTGGGGATAAAAGCACCATACAGTCAACCTAGGACACAGGGAATAAACACCTTTGAAAAATACAGAGAAGACCTCTCCTTGTTCCTTGTTCCATGTTCCTACCCTCAGTGCAGACCTATCCCCAACACAGTCCACCCGTGCCTAGAGCAGCTGTGCCCTACAGCTGCACCCTGGGTTTGACAGCTTTCTGGGGGCAGTCCACACTCGCTGACAGTGCTGGGAGCTAGTCGGGCTGAAGAAATCCAGCACCACAGCAGTAAACCAGAGGGATGGTGATTGGGAGGGAAAGAAAGGAAAGTTTCCCTAAAATAACCATATTTTTCTTAAAATTAATGACTTTTATTTGGAGTTTCCAGCAGACACACCACCACCTACACTACCTCATACAAAGCCAATCACAACAGCACTGCCACAGGTGGCAGAGAACCAGTCCCTGCTGAAGGAACCTTCTTTTGATTCGGTTTCCTGATAAATCATACTAAGAAAACCCCACACCCGTCCTGCCAGCTCTAAGAAAATCTGTTTGGACATTGGGTGCTCAGAATTGTTTGCATTTTGAAAACTGTCTTAGAGGCACTTTTGATTGTTTTTGTCATTTTGTGTTGATTCAGTTGATCCTTCAGAGAAGCTTTCTTAATAATATTGAAAGTGGGACTTATGGAGACTCTGGGGGCATTCCCTGGTTTAGAGAGACACAAGAAGCTTCCGTCAAAAAGCTGTTAAGACCCCCTTGGCTCATTCCCCTGTTCCTATATCCCTGAGCCACTACCTCTCTATTCCTTGATTGGCCCTCATCTTTGTACTGCCCCAAGACTAGGTTCACCCTCAGGCCCTTCAGTGGAGAGAAACCTGGACTCTCCACAAGTGTGTGCTTTGGGAACTCTGAACATCTCACTGTGCGGCTGAATTAAACATCTGTGGATAGCATGCAAAGGCCCTTTTTTCTTCCTTACCCTGGACTTTACTAGCAGCTATTCAGGCTGCAACGCTAATGGTCTGTGTTCACTAATAGCCACAACCTAGTTACTCCTTACATTTGGAAAAACAAACCACAGTAAAAAATAATTTCAAAATATTTTCAAACTATTGTTCTTTACCACAAAACCACCTAAATGCGATCCATCCAGAAGCACACAAGTTCCTGGCAAGCAGAAGTCATGCCTGAGGGAGAAAAAAGTCTGCTGGGGGTGAATATCTCTTCAGCCCAGGACACAGTGCAGTGAAGTAGCACTTCACACCCAGGAGCCAGAGTTTGCCCTTTAGCCCTGCTGAGGCCATTAACAGCTTGGCACTGGTCAAGGGCAGCACCAGGGCTCTCACTCTGTCCTGGCCCAGAGAAAGGCTCTTCCCCAATATTGTCAAAGCAGTTTGCAAATGCACAACTAACAAGAGGCAGTGAAAGCAGCATTGCTGAACTGCAGATCACAGAGCTGTGAATGCGATTCACGGCTGTGTTACTTACAGTCATCTTACTCTGTCTTCAATTTTTTATTTCAATATCATAAACACAGTTTTATTAATTGTAAAAAAACATTTGGGAGGAATGCTGAATTATTTATTGTTTGAAGCAGCCAAACAAACTGGTTGTCAAAACAGATTTTTAAACTTAACACAGAGTCTCATGTAATGAATTGCAGTTTAGAAGTTGCAGGGTGTACCTTCTACATCTTGAACTCCTCTCCAAAAAACTGGTCAAAGGAGCTGCCTTTGAATGTTTAACTCACAGGCAGTTTTTTTCTCAGAGCAGGCATATGCCTGCACACTGCAGTGCTCCCAACTGCTCCCATCCCATCTCATCACATCCCATCCATCCCATCCATCCCATCCCATCCCATCCCATCCCATCCCATCCCATCCCATCCCATCCCATCCCATCCCATCCCGAGCAACAAAGGCTCTCCAGCATCCCCGATGCCCTCCCACAAGGCATGTCTGAAGCCTGTGCTGAAACCAGGGGCAAATTTCACTGCTTGACCTGTCCACAGTCCCTGACTTTGCAGAAGCAATGGGGTATCTTAAACATTGATTGACTAGATCTGTGGGATCTGGTTTTGCAGAAGAGCTGCCTCAGTCTTTTTTAGATTCAAACATCAGTTTGCTGGGCTGGGAAGCCCAGAACCTGGTGGACAGCAGCTGTCTCCAGAGAATTCCAGTGCTAGTCAAGCTCTCACCCACATGCATCACAGTGCTGGTATGGGAGTGACTCACTGAAAATTGCTTTAGTCATCTCCAATCTTGTTACAGGTGCTAATGTAAACCCCAGCTAATTCTTCTTGCTCACTGTGGCCTTCTACCAAATGACTGTAACAAAGAGTAGTGTAAGATGAAGGCAAAAAACTTAAGGAGAGCTGTCATGGAATTTTGCATAAACCATGCCAGAACATACTGCCAAACTTTTCAATTTCACCAAATTCAATAACACACATGTGTTACTTGCGTGCAACACAAGTTGTATAGGCCTCAAAGGACCAACAGGTTCAGGCAAGCAGCAGGTGTTTCTCTGGTTCCTTCTCTGAGGAAATACCAGAGCAGAAATGTTGGTCACACCCAGTGCTTAGACAACCTCCTAGTGTCACAAGTCACTCAGGGCTGTCAGGCCCCGAACGATTGACCCCAGCCACATCATATCGAGATGAGGAACCCAGCAACTGCATGCAGCACCTGACAGCAAACTGTCTCAGCCACGGGGCCCATCATTTTTTAAATTTATTTGGGACTGTCCAGCTGCTGCATGTTACCTTAAAGTACCACTCTGCTTAATGCTCATATCTGTAATATTTGTGCTATATAATTCTTATACATTATGTCTCTGGATGCTGAGGTTTTGAAGATTTGAGAGAATGGACAAGAACCCCTGGCAGAGCATCTGCCCAGGAGTGGGACAGATGGTGGCACCCCTTCCCACAAGATTCCCTCTGGGGGAAAGATGGAAATCTGCCCCTGGAGCATGAAATCAACAAAAAAGCCCATCAGCTGCTGCACTGAGGGTGTTTGCAGAAAAACTGAGGACAGAAAGTCTGAAGCTCTGCCACATTCACTCCTTATTGGCTTCTGGCCCTCCTGTGAGCCCATAGCATCCCCAGTGCGAGGGGCCACGACCTGCACCTGCTGCTGCACCACAGCTCTGCACAAGGCCCAAGGTGCTTCCTGAGCAGCAGTGAAATTCTACTTTCTTGTTAAACATTCACAGGATACTATTATTTTCAAAGCACATTTCAATGTCTACAAGTACATCTAAAATAGCAGAAAACATAGATACAGGATGTCAGTCAGGCTTGCAAAACTGCCCCCAGAAAAATCGCAGGATCAGCATCAAATCCATTACATGCTTTTTTACCTGCACAGCAATTATTTTGCAGGCTTTCACATGTGTCATTTTAAATTTTATTTATTAAAGATTACCAGAGCCATAAAAAAACTAGGAAAGTTTTAGCATGAAACTGATTCCTGTTTTGAAGATAGGTTGGGTATCAGAGAGTTGATTAAAAAATCACTCTTATACATTTTGCCATTTCTCTCTTGTTACAACTTGTTTAAACACTTTTAAACATTGTTTAAAAAAAAGGTATGTCCCTGAACTTCATTATCAAATAATTTATTAATTTCATTTTTTTGCAATTAAATGGTAATGTTGACTTTTGCTTTGTACACAAGAGAATAAGAATATGGAAGAAAAGGTTTCAAAGGATTTAAGAACACAAAATAATGCAACTATGTGTGGAGACACAAAATTACAATTCTCTCCATCAGGAGGTTTGCATACCTAAAAAAAGATAAAGAGGCAAAGTTGTCTAAGACGTACAAAAAAATTGAAATAAATTAGTGAAAAGTGAGAAAAAAAGTCATGACCTTGCAAAATCTGTGTTTACCTGGATGTAATGTTGCCTCTACTTTGCAGATGGAAGTTTTGCATTTGGGGCTTTTTGGTCCATCTGGCATGAAAATAACAGCTGTGATTGAACATTACTTTTTGACATGAAGGAAACTGCTTGTCAGTGTGTCTCAACATCTCAGCTGTGTGCCTGTATGGCCACTCATTTTAAGATATGGCAACAACAAGGACACATTGTTTTTGCCATATCTTACAAGTCATTTTGATCTCAAATGCATTTTCCTTCACTTTGTTTCAGGCTATTTTATATTATATACCAAGTCTTGGAATACAGTTGGTTTCAATTATTGTCCAAAAAAGAACTGGAGCTGGAGGTGGCAGAAGCATATGTTGGAGACTGTGTACAATAATACTGAAATGCATTTTTTTTTTCCTAAGTATGAATGTCAGAAATTGTAAGCTCTTCAGCAGTGGCAGGAAATGGTAACATGAAGAGCAGTCTCAGGTTGGTACATGGTCTAGGAACATTTTAGAAACTGTGAGGAAAAAAATAAGTACATTCTGCAACTGGATGAAAAATTGCTCATTGCCAGCCCAGACTGGAGTGAGGAATTGGATGAAGCTCTCGCATATCTCCAGCAGGAGTCTGGGCCAGTTGGATGTCTGGTCATGCAAGCTGGATGTGTCAAGAGGAGGAAATGAAAATCAGAGAGCCAGCAGCGAGGGCATGCTGGTGTTGCAGAGATGAGGTGGAATCAGGCTCCCTCAGCCTGCCAAGTGTTCTAATCACTTGCATAACAGGCTTCTGCCACCATATGCTAATAAAGCACCTGTCTCTACACCACACTTATAAGGGCTAGAAAACTAAACACTGTTTACATGGCAAATTAACAATTTCAGCATTTCCAGTAAACTTATTGACATAAACCATTCCCCCTCCTCTGCCCATCTGCTGCCTCCCATCTTTCAAGTACTTTTCCTGCTTGTTCTCTGCACACATGGCCTTTGCTGCATCTAGAGCTACCATAAAGTACAATTCCTTAAGCTGTCTGTAGTTACAACACCTAACACCAACCAAGTATTTAGTCCTTAGACTATGATTTTGCCCTATAACACCAAGTCAGGAAAAAATTCAGTTTCTGGGAGGCCCCATAATCCTCCTCAGAATATTTCCTGATCTTTGTTGCTCATTACTCATCTCACTGGCTGTTTAGATGATGAATTTCAAAGCAAATCCTTGCCCATTTTGCATGGAGAGTAGATGCTGGAATTTAATCTGACAATGACACTGGGGGGAAAAAAAGGCATTAGAATTAAATTATCTGCTCCCAGATAATTTCCCAAATGAATCACCATATAAGGTGAAATGGTCTCTTGCAGTGATCTGTTTGGTTAGTGCAATACAACAGTCTCTCACTCCATTTCATTGCATAACATTTCACTGTACTCTAGACTTGAGGAGCAATAATTTATCAAGCTTCTGTCTGCAATCAGGGCATTGTTTTTATCAGAGTCCCTGATCATGGGAGAAGTGGCATTGCCAAGTTTGCAAGGCTGGAGGAATAACCTGTAAGCAGCAGAGGGCAGGCCATGGATGCCCTGAGAGAGCAGGGGGCTCTAATAGAAAGCAGAGAATTTAGATTGCATTGCTGTTAATGCATGTTACTAACATGCTAGTAACACTCCAGTCACCTCATCTGGGCAGCACTCAAGGCTTTTTCCTTTGTGGGTGATTACTCATGAGAAAAGCCCATGGCAAGGAAAAGTTTGACCAGCCCAGGCACTGGACAATGGCAGAACTGTCGGCCAAGCTCGGAGCGACCACCTCTGGCCCTCTCTCATCAATAAACATAAGCCATCAGTGACTGACATAATGGGATTTTTTCCCAAGTCAGACTTCAGCCTGCTGTGCCCTTCACCCCTACCCTGAAGCCTGTGCAAGCCCCCTCCCAACCCTGCTCCAGTCCTGTCCTCTGCACAGCCCGCAGACCCCTCCCTCCTCCTCTGTGGCTCTGTTGAAAGCTCAGGGACTGTAGGGAGAAGGATGTCAGCTGCACCCAGGCCACTTTCTCCTGCACAGAAATGTCCAAGACCCTGGAGGAAGGCACCCTGAGCTGCTTCCCCCCCACTGCCTACTCCCTCAGCAGGGGATATTCAGTGTCCTGATAACCCTTGGGTGCTCTGCAAGCCCATGGTGGCCACAGTCTGGGTGAGAGAGGACAATACCCACACATTGCTACTTTGCAAGCAGCAGGCCTGGAGCTGCTGGAGTCCAAATCAACCTCCTCAACGCCTTGCAGTGAATCTGTCCCAAGCCTCCAAGGCCACACTGGGCTGCCACTTCCTCTGGAGACACCTGTCCACTCACAGCTCTTGGGGACACCCCCAAAACCAACCCTGTTCCAAAACAGCCATACAGGAATTAAGAACACCAAGTCTTATACCCATAGACAGATGTGAGGATTTTGGAAGAGAATTGCTGCTGTGAGAGCAGACTGCACATCATGCAGGAGGAATGTCCCCAATTACAATTTCCTAGGTGATGCTGAGTAGCTGCTGCTGAACGCACCATGTGAAATTCCAGCTCACTCCCCAGCAAACAGAGATGAGCACAGCAAATCCTTGGCTCCTGCTCCATGCCTGTGGTTGGTGTTTTTTATTCAAGACTACTACAAAATTTACATTTTGCTGCCTACCAAAAGGTTTGGTCAAATCAATAGCTTGTGACAAAAGAAAGTAACAAAACCTGTAGTAAACCCAAGTAATAAATAGGTATGTGTTAATGAAGAAAAAAGATTTGTGCAATTCATTATCTCTGATGTTCTCATCTGATGTGATTTTGGGTGGGGAGAAGTGACATAGTGATATCCATTAACAGAGGGCTTCTCAGATGTGTTTTTCAAGTGTCCAAAATGCACATTTGGCTTCCATTACAGACAGACAAACCCACAGTACAGGGTGGCCTAGCCTCAGCCAGCACACCTTCAGAAACCAGGAGCAGGAATTCAGGTGTCTGCCAGTGGCTCCCAGCCCTACACCTGCAGCCAACCAGCACTGGGTGGTTCACTGCACAGGGTTGAATTCTGCCACTTCATGCCCACGCAGTGCCAGTGCCATCTGGCAGCAGGTCCTGAACTTCAGTTTCAGTGTTGTAATAAATGGATGAGGGACCTGTGCAGGTTTGTGAAGGGATTTAACTACCTAAAGCCACAGTCAGATGACCTCATATCCCTTCCAAAGGTTTATATCCGGGCCTGGGAGAAGGCTCTGCTCTTCCAGGTATCATTTTACAAGTGTATTTTCAGGCTTGGCTCTCCCTGTTTTTGCGGTGAAACATAAGAATTAGGACCCTTTTAACTCAGAAACCTTACCAATTCTTCTCTGCTATCCAGATGGGAAAGTGACTAGAAGAATAGTAACACCTGAGTCACATGGAAGCATTTTGAAATGTCAGGAGGTCTGTGTTTCAATTACCAAGAATAATACTGAAGCACTTTAAGTGGAAACAGAGAAAATTATTGATGGTAACAGTAAAATTATTTTATCCACAGAAGTCAGAGACAGCATATACAGTCTATCAGGAACATTTAGCCTGCCACAGATATTAAAATATTTTCATTTAAAATAGCATCCCAGAGCATTATGCAGTTGAAATGATCTGCCATGATAAGAAAAATGCTTTCTTCTTCATGTTTGCCTTCTTAAACTCTGATTCAGTGGAAACAGAGTTTCCCAGGGAGTTCTGAATTCACTCTTTATGCTTTGCATGGTACCAGGCTCCCAAGGCAGGGAGAGGGAAGCACTGTTCTTCCCAGAGCTGTGTCAAAAAGCAGCATGCTCTTCATTCAGAGATGCAGTGAGCACGCTCTGCACTACAGTAACAGCCCCTAGATGAATTCTAATAATGAAAAAGTCACAACAGCAGAAGAGAACTGCCTCCTTGGTCACAAGGGAGATAAGCTGGACAAGCGCAGAGGTATAAATCAATGCAATTAGTTTGACAGAGAGATTACAGACAGCAAATGCTAACTTGCAGTGCAGAAGCACACAGAGTGCAGTGATCAGGATAAAACAACCAAAACAGCTAGGGATTTCAATCTTCTGGTTTTTTACAAGCTGAAATGAATTTACTTCATTTTCCTGAGGGAATGCAGATTGCTTTTGTGCATCTTTTGTTCCCCCCTCTAGAGAAGACATCCTTTCTCAAGCCTGCTCTCTTTGTTGAAACGATGCCTCTAATTTGGTCCAACAGATTTTGTGCTGCAGTGAATATCCTCCAAAGGTATTGTTCTGAGCAAAAAAAAAAAAGTATTAGTAATCTGACTCACTGGGAAAGTTTAAATAACTGACTAAACTCCCTTTGAGCCTGATTCTGTTGATTTCCCACCCTCCTGAGAGTGCAACCTCTTAGCCACTCCTTTTCAACACACAATAGTGTAGTTTGAGACAGTGTGAAAACCTCCAGGGCCCTGCTGTTCCTGCCCTCCTTTGGGTCCCACACCTGCCGTGAGTTCCTCTCTAGAACAAGTGAGAGATGCTGGCCAGAAACCAACCTGGAGATAAGAGATATACAGATCAGCCCTCAAGTAGGTAAACACAGAGAGTCCTGAGCTGTGGTTCCATGGACTGATGCACAGCAGTAGGGAATTCGAGCTAATACTAACACAATATTAAATGCCTCAGGCCATTTTCACAAACATGTTAATATACAGATGAAAATGACTATAAAATATGTAATTTTTTATTGTTCAGAATAAAAATGAGCTGCTGGGAAAATATTTTCTGGGAACTGTGTCCTCACTTCAGAAAATTCCTTGGATGGGAAATTCTCAGCCAGCTCTCTCTCCCAAAGGGTTGTTACACAGTAACACCTCAGTGAGACTCTGTGCACAGTTGCCAGGGGACCATCACACAGTAAAATGTAAATAATTTCCTAAATGTATCCATTATATTTTAAATTCACTTTCAACAACCCCCTTCTGACACAGACTGCTGTGCTTCCATTAGAAAAAGTTTGCCAACTTTTCCATCATCTGGGAGCTAATCAAGCAGAATGACAGCTATTCCAATGCCAAATGGTGGAAAAGTAATGAGTGTGAAGTAGAAAAATCTTCTATGCCAAATATTGATCTGTGTATCAAGCTGCACAGCTGTTTGGAAATACTGTTCATCTGTGATGAAATTCTTTGTCAGGTCTGAGAAGAAGCTGAGGAGCTTGGTTCCAAGACGACCTCAGTGAAGAAAGCCTGCACAGGTCCTGCCCCAGGGGGGCTCAAGCATTGCTTGGCAGCAGCAGTCTTGGATAGTCCCATTGCTTTGGATGTGGAAATGCTTGTTCAGAGCTCTTAACTAAAATTGTTTAGTTAAGCGTGGGTTGTAAAAGGAGCAGTTATCTTAACTATATTTGTAAGAGAAAGGAATTTATTGTTATGCACTGCTGTATTATTATGTACTGCTGTAGACATCATATTAAGAACAGGCAGTTTTAGCAGAATATACCCACGCCTAAAAAGACATAAGCAATAACAACAGTTGCATCTGGGAGATTTGGGGAAATTCAGCAAGTTTAAGATACCCAGGGTGAAAACACAATGATGAAAACATAACTTGGGATTGGAGCCATCCTTGTGCAGCTTGCTGATTGTGCCATCCCAGAGGCATGTGTAAGCCTTCCTTAGAACTAGAGAGGGTTTTTTCCCAGCTGCTCAGATTGTGCTTGACTGGAACAGTTCCAGATTCAGGCATGAGGCCACTGTAACCCAGGACTCACAGCTTGTGCTATGGTGCACAACCATAATGTACTGCACAGCTGAGGGCCAGACCAGTGATTCCCTGACACTGCAGCCAGAAATCACCCTCCCTCCCACCCTGGTTCTTCTATAAAACAAGGCAGTTGAGCCAGTCTCTGAAAGTACCAGTTCCTGAAAGAGTTCTCAGGGATGAGCTTAGCCAGGATATCTAACATTTATGCACTTTGCTAGTGTGTGTGAGTCATCGAGGTTCTTTCTGTACAAAGGAGTGAAAAAGCAGTGATTCATCCCCTACCAAAATAGGTGCTCAAGGGAGGTGGGATGGAAACTTGCATGGAGCTACTTGTCTTCCAGGGAGCTCCAAGAGCTCTTGCCTCACTAGCCCAGGCACAGCTCAGAACTTCTAGATTTCTAATTTGTGTAAGACTATGTAGATTTAATACAGTTAACCCTAGCCTTTGCAAATAGTTATTGAAGAGCATGGGAAACCTGGAATAAAACAAACTAACAAAGAACACGGCAACTAAAAATCCACCTATGCTCTAGAATGGAACTGTAAATATTTTAGCAGACCCCTCTCTGCATCTGCAAGGATGGGTAGAGCCAGAATCTACTCTGGAAGCACCTGGTATTTTGACTGCTTTTGAGCTAGATTTGGTGGAAGAGATCCTACCTCAAGCTTCAGTAGAGAAATATGAAAAGAAAGCTATCTGAGGAGGAGTAAAGGGCTCAGAACCAAGGGTTACTCAGTCATAGTCCAGAGGTGCGAATTCTGTGCATCACTCTTATGTTGCAGACTGTTTGCAGCAAAAAGCTTTTTTGCTCCTTGCTTTACTCCCATGAATTGGAATACAGCTGGATTAACTCCCAGATTGGCATTACTAGGCCTGCTCCTGAATTACACCTTTAAAATATTCCTTGATAGCTTGATGGCTGCCCTAGGCCCTTAGCCAGAGTCTAGGTGACAATGGAGCAAAAATCCTGGCGCAAGTCATGCAGAGCCAGATTCATACCCATGTTCCTCGGTGCAGCTGCTGGCCCTGATTACAAGCCTGCTCTGCATTAAATGCATAAATCCAACCATTGCACGATTGAGAATTTCTCAATTTCATCCCAACTCAAAATTAATTTGAATATTAAAACCACTTTTCTCTCTTTTCATACAGGCATTCCTGTTTTTCTAAATGCTGCACCCTGACCCTTTCCCTCACAACAGGAGATATTACCAAATTAAAATGATACACAGTTGTTGCTAATAGTACTAATTATTGTTGTTAATTGCAACAAGAAGGTGATTAAAAAGTATGCAGTACTCAGAGTTTATTTGAATTGCTTTTGAATTGCATGAGACTGATGTACACTTATGCTTAGCATACATGGCACCAGAGTGAAGAGCTGTATTTTAACAGTGCTTATGCAAAATATGGGAAAAAACAGGTGCATAGGACTTACTCACTTGCACTGTCAGTGAGAACATGCTTCAGCAACTGGGGAAGTGTTAAAAACAATTGCATGGGTGAATAACAACAAATAAATAAAACAAAAAGAGAAATTCAAGCCCTTCCTTTTCAGATTTAAGCTCAAACATTCAAACAGCGGGATGGCTCCCCACTGTCCTTTCCTTTCCTCTTGCCAACAAATTATCTCTTAGGGTAATTTTGTTAACTAGATATTGGTTTAACATTGAGTTAGTACTGTTTTACACAAGGAAGGAATTGCAAATGGAAGGAGAGATCCCCTTCACCTTCTTAGAATCCAACCATGACTTA
Organism: Euphonia xanthogaster; assembly: GCA_034509185.1. Lineage (NCBI taxonomy): Eukaryota > Metazoa > Chordata > Aves > Passeriformes > Fringillidae > Euphonia > Euphonia xanthogaster. Next base: position 163,995 of record JAYDZK010000039.1, on the reverse strand, counting down.
GGATCCAATATAAAGCAGTGAATTCTATTTGGATGTGATACTGAAAAAACTTGAGAGAATAAAAACCAACAAACTCCTCCAAAAACCCAAACAATAAACCCTTGTGGATTCTTTCCTTGATAAACAGAGGAAAGTTAATCATTGACATAGTTCGAAAAGGACCCAGCTCTTTAATCCTTTGCTATCACATCCTTGATATGCTAACTCGGTTGAAGAGGTAAAAACCAGCCAGAATAGCAGTAGTTGCAAGGCAAGACATGTACTTTGAAATCTCAAATGGTTGTGGTCTGAAATAGATTGTTCTTAATTCCTAATTACTTTGATTTGTTTGGTACCTATCTGTAAGCAGGGAGTGTAGTGTGGTGCGCTTGTAAAAGTGATGGGGACATCTCCTCGGACCAACAGTTCTAATTTGACAGCATAATATGGCACATATTTCCTTACAGAAGGTTTTAAACAATAACAGATATTTGCCTCTGGAAGGCACAAATACATTTAAGCTTTTTTTATAGGTATTTTAGAATCAGGGTGAGGAGGATTCTTAGTTATGTGCTAGCAGGTTATTTAGGGCTGGACAGACAGAAACTGTAAGGAACCACCTGCTCTAGTTTTTGAGGAAAAATTTTTAAGCAAGCAGAAAGACCCCCCCCAATAGAAATGTACGCTTAACATTCATTAACTCAGTGAACTCAGTTTACCACGGTGCTCCAGTAAAAAGTGATCCCTGCCTAGCTAACAGTAAACCTGGATTTACAACAATAATGGCCCAGCAGCACTATTTTCCCAGCATACTGACAGGGGTGCAGCCTCTCCCTAAAGGTACAGCTGGACTAGCTGACATTATCAAAGTAGTTCACTCAGTGAACTTCAATCAAAGTAGGTTTGGGAAGGCCTGTGTTAATTTCCTGAGTTTGTCTGCTTTAGTTTGTGTTTTATATCAGGCTTTTTCTCAACACAACCCAAGTGCTCTCCTATGGAAAAGGAACCCAAGATCCTCTTGAGATAAAACAGTTGTTAGAAACTGAAGTTCACACTTATGTTCAGTTTTTCCTTTCTAAATTTGATTTCAAACCTCAATCAGGGAAATTAACAATCACATTATTACTTTTTTATTATCTCAGAAAATAACAGTTTTGATCCTGTCCATGCTCTTCTTTTTAGACAAAGCAATTTAATTCATTTACAAAGGATTTTGAACTGTCAGTACCTCATCTCACATCATAATCACACACTTGAAGATAGATGACATCACTTGCCTCCCCCCTCCACCCCAAAATGTGCATACATTATTGATTTTTCCAAAGCCTCATGAATAGGGTAGTTTGTAATCATTAAAATTTAAAGAGAATGCTGCTGGCTGGCAAAGAAGAATGGCAAATTTTGCTCTTGGCTCCATTGCTATTCCCCTGCAGCAGAGCTAGGATCTTTTTATTGCAAAAAAGATAGGAAAATAAGGAGCATTGCTTCTCTGTGTAGCAGACAACTGCCCAGAGCCCCTCTGGATTAGGTATTGTTCCAAGGGAAGCCACGGGGGTAAAGGAAATGCCCATCACAGTGCAGCCTCCTGTGCTCAAGCTCTAGGGCTTAGAACAGCTCTGCAAGCTGCTGCCTGTTACTATTCTCTACCATTTTCACTTTGCACTGTGTTTGCTTCAGGAATAACGAGCATACAAGATATTTACTAAGGAGGTTCATCCTATGGTCACAGGATAAACTGCTGCGATCCTTTATTATTTCCAAGCAGATTTTTGCTCAGAAGCATTTTAAATGTTTGGAAAATGTGTCATTTTCATAATCATTCCTGGCATAATTTCATAAGAGCATCATCATTCCCCAGCACAGTCAGTCAAATCTTCCTCATGCCTGTCCCCACCTGCTTGCACACAGTGGCAGCCCCACCAGTCATTATGAACTCTGTAAGTTATGTAGGTCCTGGGAATAATTTTAAATTCTCTTTTTGTTGAACAAAACTCTGGCAAGGACCTGGAATCACAGTCACATTATCTAGCTATTTGTGAGGCCATTCCAATAATGAAACACCCTTACCTCTGGAAATTATACCAGCTCAAGAAAAGGCTTTTAACTGACATTAAAATGTCAAGCTACTGTTTTAAGTGTTATGGGCATTCCATTGCTCAGCCCAGTTGAAACATGAACACATCAAATTCTCTTTAACAATCAACCATATTAAAAGTTGCTGGTCTTTAGTACCTGGAAAGACAACTACAGATGACATGTTTAACTGGTTATCTACCTGATTCTTTTGCATGAATGCAAAACCAAATACATCTTCAGTGGGCCACTGAGAGTCTATCAAAATAGTTACTTTAAGGATAATACCTTCATTCTTTCTGAAAAAGTCCTGTTCCCAGAGTCATACTGATTATTTTTGCTTTACTTACTGTAAGCCTGTCTTTATCCTACTGCTATCCTATCCTATCCTATCCTATCCTATCCTATCCTATCCTATCCTATCCTATCCTATCCTATCCTATCCTATCCTAATCATCTTATCCTATCCTACCCATGTCCTTTTCCTACTGGTATCCTACCCTACCAAGTGAAAACTTGCTCTGTTCATACTAAAAGAGAATAGTAAATCATTGTCCACAGCTGTGGGTTCACCCAGAAGACTGCCAGCAGTTCTACCCCACTTACAATCTACATTTATTTGAAATGATCCCTTAGACCTGTACATGTAATTCAGAAAGGGGACTAAGCATTAATCTATCTGAATTAAAGCAATATACTGCGTTTCAATAAATTATTTTAAAATACTTTACAATTAAGAGGTCACACTTGGCAAAATGAAGAACACATCTTTCAAAGCTGCAAAAATAGTCTAAATAAAGCTAAGAGTCGATAATACACACAAAGTACCAAAGCGACCTAGGGAGTAATGCAAGATTCAGATCAATATTTGGTGTTCCTAAGCCCATCTCCAGAGATCCAGCCTTGACTGTTAGAGAGTGGATCACAGTAAAAGTCATAGCCATGGTATTTGATAGCATTTGTTAGCATTTATTAATATTGCACAGTCATTTCTGGCAGTGCATGCAGTGTGTCAAATTGTAATTTTCATTAGACAGATTACTGTAACTATTGGCCAAAACCCCAAATTTCTTGAGCTCACCTATAACTCCAGCTCTCCATGCTGGCTACAGCAGGCTTTCACCATACAGCCACTGCTGTGGGGATGGGGAATCAGCTCTGGATAGGACTGATATGTACAGCATTGATCTCTGGAGTCTCCCCCTTTGGAGAGGAGCAGTCAGGGACAACCACAGCAAGAGTGCACTTCTCTCATTACCTTCTGACACCATCTGTGGAGGGGATTAGCATTCAAGAAACAGTTGGGCTTCTTCACCCACGCCTCTTTGGCCTGACAGCTGGAGTGACTGATGATGTGGAAAGACAACAAGCACCCCATTCCTGGAGAGTAGTGATTGTGACACCAAGCACCTTTGCTGCTTCCCCCAACAATGACACCTTCAGTTTTTCATTAAAAACATATAGGCTATAATTAAGACATTTAATCTTCCTAATCTTCACCGCTGTGTAAACATAAATAGGAATATATGCCTGCATTATTGGGTGAGGGCCTCTGTGAAGATTATTAAGTGTTTAAGTTAGACTTGTTTGAAAAAAGGCTGAACTGATATTATGAATTATAAAAAGATGTAACAAATAACTTGGTATCAAGCAGCTGACAGTTCTTCCAGCAATGCTCTTCTTAGAAATGGCAGAGGTGCTGAATTTAAAAACTGCTTCCAGTATTGTCACTGATAAATAACCATATCATGATGAGCACTGAACCATGCTTCACTGGGGATGTGAACTCTACACATTTTCTACCCTTTCAAGAACTAAATGACTAGTTTCTATGTATTGTATAAGATTGAAAAACTGTGGAGTAGTCTTTATGGTAGACAGCATTTGGCTCCTAGGATTCATTAAAATATCTTTGTATTATAACACAGCTGAGCAGCAGCACAAGCCAAGAAATTTAGCAAATTTACCATGGAGTTCCTGTCAATAGCAGGACTCTGCAGTTGTCACATTGATGGAGTTAATGAAATCCATGGCTGGGGCAGACAGATGCCATCAGCCACCATCTCAGTTTTGACAAGCAAGATAGGATTATTATTTTGTACCTGTGCCAAAGCAGATAATTAAGTTAATTTTTTAATGATTGCAGCTGATATTATGGAGTAGAAATGCCCAGAAAATTGATGTAATCTATGCATACATATCACTAGTTTTCTATGTTCTGGCTTTCTTAGGAACATACCCTATGTGGTCATTTGAGTTTCTACTACGAACCTATGAAATCCCCACATTACACTCTTGCATACTTGCTGTCCTAGGTTGACTGTATGATGCTTTTATCCCCAATCGTCTTGTTCTGTTGATGCTGAATAATAAGTTCTGCATCTTTAAGACTTCTTCCAGAGAGTGAAGGGGGAGAGAAGAAGCAGCAGTTTGTTTTCAGACACTGCACTCACTCCTCCACATTCCTGCTCCTGGA
>JAYDZK010000039.1:148929-159367 GCA_034509185.1 Euphonia xanthogaster | reverse complement strand
ACCTGCGGCCACCGGGCCGGGCCTGAGCCGCGGCATTTCCAGCGCCAGAGGGACTGATGAGAGACTGAGTGAGCTGAGCTGCAGCCCGGGGAGGGGACTTTCTGGGTTTGTCATCTCTTTTAGAGCAGCAAGGGGTTTTATTGTTTAATATTGTTTAACTTTGATTGTTTAATAAACAGGTTTTTTCCACTTTTTTCCAAGGAGGTATTTTCTCCCGGACCGGTTGGGGAGGCGCCGATTGAATCTGCTTTCCTAGAGGAGCCCTTTGGGGGGGTTCTCTCCCAAATTTGCCCTGAACCAGGACACTTGCCTTAAGATTTGGCAGGTGTACTGGCTTGTTTTAACCTGGGCAGTATTATAAATTGGTCCTGCTTCCTTCCAGCCCTGGGTGCTAGACCCAAGGATGCTCATGGTCTCCCCTCCATCCATAAAACATGAACGGACAGGGTGACGCACTGAGCCTTCAAGCCCTTGGGCAGCTCTGGACCAGCATCACTCCCAGGAAGAGCTGGCAGAGGACAGGCATTCCCCCAGGCAGAAACAGAAAGAATGAGATGAGGATTCTGTGTGTACCACAGAATATCCTGGAGGTGCATTTGCTGCTTTCTGTATTCAAAGTTTACAGGACAAATATCCTCTGCAGGACGACACTGCGCTCAGCCCTAAGAGCTACTGCAGCTGGAGCAAGAGAAACAGGATCTTTGTGTCCACCAAGCTACTGCGCATTCATTTTTTTACAGATAAGGGCCAATGTGGAATGTAAGCCCTTGATACTGTAGCTGCTACTTGCTTGCTTGTAGTTGGTTTTCTATTAAAAGGCCAACATTACATTTCAAATCTTTGCTCAATGTAGCACAGAAATAGCTAACACAGTGGCAGTAAAGAATTCCCTGCCTGCAGGACGCTTTTCTATGGTTTGTGCTATAATTCATGCTCCTTCCTCTAAAATCTTAGTGGAGGAATGTATTTAAAAGGAGGGTACACAGACTTCTTGTCCTGATGCTGTCTGCAAGACCCAGGATCTGTGCATGGGCCCTCTGAATAGAGTGTGGAGCTGTTTGGGGCAGAAATGTACTGCATCTCTTCTCCAAGCACCTTCCTGACCAGATAAACCCGGTGGCAAATGGGCATTTGCCAGAATGGATAAACAAATTCAGTAAAACTCAGATATGCTCCTGTTAATAGTTTCTTTTCCCTTTGATCAGTTTAATTGTCATAACACTAACTTTCTTAATGCTTATAACACTTAGTTCTTTTCACAGAAACAATTTCGCTCTTAAATGGCAGTTTGGGACTGCAGTTTCCCCAAAATGCCTCTAATATGGCTATGCTGATGTCTTATACATGAGCCATTCCTTATTTTATTCTACAAAAACATGACACTACAGACATGCTTTGCTGTTGGCTATTGCATTTATGATGATTCTCTTGCTATACACAACTGTGGTGCTGAATCATCGCTGGCTATTGGAAACTTCTCATCCTTCAGCAAGGAATGCCTTTGAATGGCATCAATAAGTCCTGTTCAAAATATGAAAAAGAAACCCAGCCCTTTCAAGAAAGGACAACCAATATTTTTCCTCTCTTTATCTATTCAGGCACACATCCGGACTAATTAATTTAGGACTAGCATAACTTGATAGAGTAAAAAAGGATCTAAAAAATTACAAAACTAAAAGAAACCTAATTTGCTTAACATTAGCATATATATTTTTAAAAATAAAGATTCAAACCAGGGTCAGTATTGACTGTGTATGTCCTTAGTTTTTAAAAACAATCTACCTTTGATTATTGAAATGCAGTGCCTGGCACTAATGTTTCAGGCATGTAACTAGGTTACAGATAAATAGATTTCATAATAACCTTCTGTATCCAAGTAATAAGGCTGTGATGTAGAGACATAACAATAAGCTAGTAATAATTTTTTTTTACTCTCATAAAGCCACAATTTCACTTAGATAAATCAGATAATTAATTATATCAACTGCAGGATATCTATTATGATTTCAGCATCTTAACAGAACACTTTAATTAATAGTTAGAGAGCAACTCTAGCACTTTAGGCCCTCAAACTTCAATGCAGGGAGCACTTCATTTCCGCTGAATCCAACAATGACAGAGGACTATCATCAGAAATTGCAGCCATTAAAATTTGACCCTAAGTAGCTTAAATTTTATAGTCTCTCAAATATAATTTCGTGATTGAAACAAATTGTACATATTCTGTCCAATGTATACAGTAAAGGTAACAAGCATTGAGAAGTAATCATACTTATAATCAGAGCAGAAAACATATAAGGAGTCCTGGTAAGTCCAGCACCAGTTTTGTAGCTGCAATATCTTGTCCTGTGTTGACTTTTGCTTATTTCTGTCTCTAGAAATGGGAAGAAAAATAATTGCTTGCACAATGTACTGTCTCTGTTAATCCAGTTATGCATCCATTGCTCCATATTCTGTACAATCAGTAATTTTCTAGTAACATGAGCCCAAAGCACAGAAGGCAGAAGGGGACAGAAAAACTCCTCACTATGTGGGCACTCTGTCACTGGCTCAAACATATTTAAATTCCCTGGGAAAGATCAGGCTGCCAGTGGTAGACATGACTGCACTCTGCCTGAGGTCCATCAGATGTATGTATGACACTACTGAAAAAGGGGAAGAACTGATTTTTACACTCCATTACCAGTGCCACCAGTGCCCATGTTCAGCTACGGTTTTCCTGCAGCAAAACAAGCAGGATGGGCAACATCAGCAACTGAGGTTTAGCCTGTTCTTTGGCTCCATGCTCTCCCTTGGAAAATTCCACCTTTTCATTCTTTGGATATTGCAAAGGATGAGGGGAAAAAAAGGCAAATGGGCCCGATTTCCTCCCGATCACTCCTGCACCATAAGAACATCTGCATGTTCTAGGCTCAGAACAACCAATTTAATCCTCTGGTGGGGAAAACAAAAGAGCACTCCTTGAGGAAAGTTAAAACTCCTACAGGTGCCATAAAAATAGGTGCTATATGAGTAGTAGGCCAGAGGAGAAACTTGCTGTATATATGCCTCCACGGAAGGAAGAGCTCCATTCCCAGAAACCATTAGAGATTCTGCACAAGTAACACACAGTACAATGTTGTGGCTGAAAGCAAAGCTCTGTTCACACCAGCCCCTGCAGGGACGGCCCATGCAGCTTTTTGACCTGCCACAGGCTGGTGTGGCCATCACACAAACTGCAGTCCCACCTCGGTGCCAGCTCCTGCTGCCATCAGCTCCTCCTTGATGCTCGTCTCACCTGTGTCCAGGTGGATCCTGCTTTTCTTCAGGGCAATGCAGGCACACAACCAAGCTACATTTTAACATAGAAGACTAGTATTCCTAGAAGGTGGAGAAAACTACTGCTGCTGCTTTAGCTCCAAAATAAGAATTATAGGGAGAACTGGAGGTAAATAGCACTCATCTGTACTTAAGTTTTGCGATTCAGTCAATTTTATTTAAATCTTTAAAGCACCCTGAGTTGCACTGCGGAGTTAATAGATTTGGCAGGTAACAATTCTGGCATGAAAAGCTAAACTCAAAGCACACAGCTCTGCTTCTTCCTGATCAATGGTAATTGCGTTCCGCAGGAGCCAGAGGCTTTGCACGCGCACACCTCCCACTGCGCCCAGTGCCAGAATGCTGCAGGCCCAGCCTCCAGCTCGAGAGAGGAAAGCACAGTGAGCCAGCAGGGCTGGCTGGGCTGTTGGCATGGACAGAGGAGCTGAAACACTTGGTGTTTGAGGACCAAAGACAACCCGAGGGGTAAGAGCCAACACTGTGTTACTCACTGGAGAGCAGAGCTCTCTCAGGGGCTGGGGACATCCTTGTTTCTCTGGGTGCAACACAAAGGTGGGACTTGGCTGCCACATCCCCAAAGTCTCAGACACCCTCATGGAGTGGACACTGGTAAACTGACTTTCTGCACATCCTCGCATTACCATATCTGCATATTACCCCAATTGAAGCTCACTAGAAAGTTACTATTCTCTGACATCAGTATTTTTAGGGCTTTCAGAAATAAAATTGAAGTCCATCTTGAGTTCACTGTGCTAGTGGCTTAAGGAGTTCCTTTGAGTACCACTTAAATGGTGGAAATTGTCCCAGGTCCATGGGACTGTGCTCTTCCTAAATGAATGTCTAATTGCCAGCAGTCCAGTATTTCTGCCCTTGACTCCAAAATCCAAAATCACAGAAGGAATGAAACTCTCTGGAAATGCTGCCCAAAGAACAAGTGGGCAAAAGTTACACAAATTCAAGGTTTCCATTTCAGTCACTTTCAGGGTGCCTGGCAAGCCACTGTGTCAGGCAGCACTGGTTCTGCCTGTAATAATTCAGGTTTCTTTTCACCCAAGGTTAAAAACGATGCAAGATTCCTGCAGGTAGACCTGGTATCTGAGGCCTTAACTCACCTCATGGGAACTGTAGACTTAACAAAGGCTTGCTCACCATGGCAACATATAGAAGATTATGTCACGTCATACAAAAGTCCTTTCCATCTGAAATCCAGTAGAATTCCTAGCCCATATAACAGTGTATTCAAAGCACTTCTCCCTGTCCAGCACCTCATCCCTTCAGTGCACACAGTCACTAAGGAAACTGCTTATACACAACACACTGGGAATGGTGTTCACATCTCCTGCCTGAGACTGGTGTAAATCAAATTCTCTACAGGTGGATTTAGAGGACCAGGAATGAGAAGCAGAGCTTCACAGTATCTCCCGCCCTGCTCCTGGGCCAGGCAAGCATAGCAAAGCTCTGGTCATCTTCCTGCTCCAGGTGAGGCATGCTTCACACGACATGGCCTCTCCCTACTAATCTCACAGCAGAGTCCTTGCAAAGCCAGCTCGCATTTTGGTGAGGAACTTGAGGTAGGCAGGCAGGATGGTAGTAATGGACTGTTGTCCATAGGTAATGACCATTAACATAGTATCATAAACATTCATCATCATTAATAAACGGTGCAACACAGTCAGGAAAATAAGTTTTATTCTGAATTCTTAGCAAAATTCAGCCTTATATTTCTAACTGCAGGTGTAAAGGGTCTCAGATTAGTGCAAGGAAGATGTGACATATCTGGCTGTCATCAGAATGAAAGATTAAATTCTCTCCTGGAATAGAGATTACAGACAATCAAGCAAGTTTAATTGATAAATTCTGTGCTACCATACTAAGCTGTGTCCAAATCTGGAATCAAATCCTCCATACAGGGCCCTCAGATTTAAACAACTTTCATTGTAAATCATCAGTTCCTCACATTTCCCTGTTAATTGCAGAGAAGAATTCAGAGAGAAGAGATAGCTATAGAGAAAGGATGCTGCATCAGGCTGTTGTGCTCCACAACACAAAGAGAGAGAGCTATTCCTGACATAGCGCATGCCTCTGCTCTTTCAGTGTTTGTGTAATTATTGCTGAGTCTTTTGAACATTCAATGCATCTCACATAAAATGAGACAACCACACATTGTAGCTTAATGAAAATAACTGAAGGAAATGTACCAAATTATTGGTTACCGGGCAGCTGCTTCATAAATGCTTTCTCCCATCTGTTTTCTCCTTCTCCTCGTATCAACTCATTCAGCCTAATGCCTATAAAATGCTGAGCCAAATGTTTCAGGGCATATCTAAACTCCCCAGCCAGTGTTCATGAGTGACTTCAGCCACCTTGCCCTGGATTTGGTAGCTCCCCTGGCTGCATGGCCAGGAAAGACATGCTCTTGTGTAAACATACCTCACTACACAGGGCGTGATGAGAGCAGAGACAGCTAATGCTGCAGTCAATACCAAATATTAACAATTAAAAAAAATAAACATATATTGTTAATTCAGCCCCTAATTATGACTGTGAAACAGCTTGTCTGTGAAGCCTGAAAGAAGGAGGGGTTTGGCTACAGAGACCCAATCCCTGATGAAAATGTAACCAGACAGCTATTGGTCAGTGAACTGGGTGGTAACCAATCAGAGCCAATCAGGGTCGAGCACGGAGTCTTCCGAATCAAGTATATAAAAGCTGTGTAAGGCATTAAAAGCTCTCTCTGCTGCATGAACCTTGGAGTTTTGGGTTGTGTCTCCATCTCCCCTGAATGTGTCACTTAATAATAAAATACCTATCAGTACAGGGTCAAGTTCTCCCACCTTAAGGTCTCTCATTTCCATGGATTCACTAACTGATTAGATAGAGCCACATTCATTAATGCCTCTCACAAGTCTGCTCCCAGAGAGTCATCAGACTCAGTTCTTGGATTTGCAGACAGATAACATATAGAGTATTTCCAGCTGGAGCAGGTCCCTCTGCTCTCATGTGAGACCTCAGGCATTTGCCACAACAAAGGATTGCTGCAGGACTTAGAAGATTGAGGACCTTGTTATAGATGGGTAATGCAATGGTTGGTTCTCACAATTTAGGGATGAATATTATGTGTATGTTAAGAGAAGTTTTATTAATGTAAAGTAATGTTATTGTGATATGTTCTCCCCATAGCCCTCTTTCCCTTCCCCCTTGTATTACTGTCACTGGATGGCCTTGGTAGCCAGGGCATTTGGGGGAGGGCAGGCTTGTTACTAGGAGTTGCAACATGGCAACACCTCACCTCCAATGAAGTTGCAAGAAAGTGATCTCCACCAATGGACGACAGAGAAGAGTTGACTGATGGACTTCGGGAGGGGTTAGGGTTACCTGATGCAATACCATGAGTATAAAAGGTGGAGCAGCCATTTTGTGGGTGAGCACATGGCAGTTTAGTTCCGTGTTTTCAGTGCTGCTCTTTCTCCTTATTCAGTCATTTGTTGTATTTGTTAAGGTTTAATAAACTTTTAAAATTGTAAAGTGAGACATCATTTCTCACAATCTCATCCACTAAGACCAATTCATCTGCAGCTTTCACAGCAACATGAGTAGCAGCAAATAGATGTGGCATGTGCCGTGTGCCAATCTGTCCAAAAGATCTGCCATGGAAGCAGATCTCATATAGGAGCAGCTTGGTGGCACCAGGTCTGGGCTGGGGCTGTCTGAAACAAGTGTGCTCTATGCCCACCCATCTTTCAAGGCATTGTTTCTCCTCTCAAACCAGCTGCCACGAGTGGTATTGAGGTCAACCAACATTGACAAGTTTGCTCAGACACAGGGATGTCAAAGCGATCAGTGGTTGCTGGCTACATTGGGTGAAATAGTTTCTTGAAAATCACACCTGGCCAAGCAGCATGTTACCTAAGGAGAGGGACACTTTGCTTTGCCAGCCATGCTGTATGTCTCACAAGCACGGCTACATCTCATCCTGCTGGTTCTGGCTTAATCTAATGGAAGAGCAGATGATGGAATTCAAGTCCCCCAGCTCCTCAAGAGCACAGGAGAGCTGGTGTCTGTAGGAGTGCATGCAGCAACAGCTGCCAGCCAACTCCACGCTCCCTGACACAGAGCTCAGCCCAGTAATTTGGGTCACATAGACACTAATTCTGTCCTAATTTACCAAGCTAGCAAACTTGCAGAAGCAAACAGATGTACTTGTTTAAGTTGTCTTTTCCCCTTAGCAAGAAGAGTGATTATATTTCTCTTCATTCCCACTAGAGCTATCATAAAATATTAACCTCAAGCCATCCAGTTCCACATTATAATTACCTGCAAAAAATTGCTAACGGATATTCTTTTGCCATCAACATGGCAAAAGCTGGTTAATCCTCTGGAAACCTAATACACCTAAACAGTATGATAAATATTGGAAATATGCACCTCTCCCCTATTAAGAATGTGTCTTGGTTTCCAAAATGTGCCTAATCAATTCAAAGGTGGCAGCAAATTTACAGTGGCAGGAAATATTTAGGGCTTAATATTTCAGGTAAAGATTGTTTTAGTGATTCTATTAGAAGAAGGAAGAAATGAGTGCAAATACAACACAAAATCCTATTCTACAGCTTGATATTTAACTCCAGCCTTGGGTTTCCCTTTTCAGCTGCTGGCACTGACCAAGCACGCAAGTTTGGTGTGCTCAGTTCTGGACTTCTTTTCCCTCATGATCTGCATTGGCAGTTTTAGGTAGCAACATTCTCCTGATCTATAAATGCATCTTCCACCCCTCAGACAACATTACAAGGTCTGTGACAAGCTCATGTAAAGCAAATAAACATTCACAAAACTCGGGCTTTATACCAGCCCCAGCTCTTGCCTACATTATCATTCACACAAGAACTACACAAAACTTGAAGAATCCTGTTTCTGCATTAGCCATGACAGCAGTGACTCCAGTTCCATGGCAAGCTGTGGGCACCAGAGTGACTCCTGATGATTGGTCCTCTGACATTGTGGGAGTGTGTGCTGAACTGCATCAATTTGTAATAATCATGTGTTAACTGAGGGCAATGATAAAATCCCTCCAAAACTCAATAATAATTCAAAGATGTGTTTCTTACTAATATCTGTACTTTCAGTGCTTTGGCAAAGCTTTAACAGAAGCAGATTTTGGGGCAGAAAACACAAGGAAACCTAATACATGGTTTCACCTGGGCCCTTCTCTGCAATTTTTGCGTCTCAAGTAAGGAGAATGGCCAGTGCATGTTTGGTGATCAGGCCTACAGAAGTAATGTATAAATTATGTACAAATTGCTGGCCTCAGTTTTGTTCCAGCAGTGTGTGATGCCTTTCCCAGGTAAAACAATGCTTACTTCTCCACATTCAAACAATAATCAACTGGGGCTCTAAGGACTTGCAGGGTCCTCGTTGCTGCTGCTTTCTTTGTCAAAAGAAAGCATCAGCAAAACAAGCAACAAAAACCCAAACCAAACCAAACCAAACCAAACAAAAAAACAACAAAAAACAACAAACAAACAAACAAAAAAAACCCCAAAGGAGGCAAAAAAAGTATAAAATTTTTCACTTAGGTCAACATCTCAAAAAAACGAAAGCTATCCCAAAGGACTCTGTGCCACTGCACTCATCTCTCCCTGCTGCAAGGACTCACGAGAGTCAAATAAGCGGTGCAAGAGCTGTGCCAACACCAGTTAATCATCCCTGGTCACGTTGTGAGAACAAGTCTTGAAATCAAATTTTCATCAAATTAATGGGTACTCTGGGAAATTGTTGTTTCTCTGGGAATTAATGGTAACTGGCATGAGGGGATTCACCACCTTGAATCTCATCAGCAGCAGTCAAGAAAAAACAGCTGAAACTTTATAGGGACGCAGCACTGATCTCACTCTTGGGTCCTGTAATTGACCCAACTCAGCCCACCTTCACATGTGGAGATCATAGGGAAACCTAAACAGGACACAACACAGAGACCATGGGAGAAATGCAAGCATAATAAGATGAGCTCTGAATTCTGAAGCCAAATAGTCACACAAACATGGAAACTGCTGCCACAGCTGCTAACCATAAAGAAAGTTAATGTTCCATTGCTCAAGCACAGTGTTCTGCTATCCCTGCCTTCTTATAACCGCTTTGGACACCTTCACACAGTTCCATGAAACACTCTAGTTCCCAATAGATTTAGGAGGGACAGTTTAACTCGAGACAGTGTCTGCAAGGGAATGTCTTCCTAGCCATACAGAGCAGTTCTTCCAGACACCAAAGCCCAAGGAATTGCAATCGGTCCGGTCCTGGCATTGCATCATGGCATGGCACAAATATCACATGACAGCTGACCCAGTGCAGAAGAGCATTCTTTAAGTTTTCTTTTTGCCTGTGGCTTCTCATTAAGCACTTTGAAGTCCTCATTATATGCTTTTCATCAAAATAGCTTTTGAGTATGAGGACTTTCTTGCAACCTGGGCTTTTGATCAACTAAAGCTTGCACTGAATCAACTTCAGAAAACAAAAAGCTGTCCCTTGCTTCTCCCTGCCAAACCAAGCAAGGAAAAAATCCTCAAGAAAACCTCAAGCTCTACCACTATCAAGTACGATATATGAAATTTTATGGAAAGAAATTTTATGAAATCACTTTTTTGCTGACCTCCTGTAGCTGAGCACTGTTGGAATACTCATTTACAAATAGGGCTTTGGTCTTTAGGTTGAAAGAAAAATTGTGATTTCTCCCTGCCTCTGATTTCCACACAATTAGCTGAAGTTGCAACTCCTAACCAGTGCAACTTCACCAGTTCTTCCCTGGATGATCATCACACAGACCTGAATGTCAATGTCCCACTTTCAGCCCAAGCCTCATTTTCTGTTTCTTGGAAGGGGTTGAAAATATGGGACACTGTACAGGTTTTAATCACTACTTTCAATCAAGTGAAATATTACCACCTGTCCTGGTTTAGGGCAAACTTGGGAGAAAACCTCCAAAAGGGGGCCCCTCCAGAAAGCAAACCTACACAGCCTCTCCCCCCAACTGGTTTGGGAAGGATTCCTCGGAGAGAAGTGGAAAGAACCTGTTTATTTAACAGGCACAGCACCCCCCAGCACACAAAATGAACAATACCGATGACAACAC
>JAYDZK010000039.1:126416-148829 GCA_034509185.1 Euphonia xanthogaster | reverse complement strand
AAAGAACCTGTTTATTTAACAGGCACAGCACCCCCCAGCACACAAAATGAACAATACCGGATGACAACACTCTTTCACTGCTCTGAAAAAGATGACAAATTCAGAAAGTCTCTCTTGGGGGTGGTCGCTCTGTTATCAGCCCCTCCGGCACTGGGGCAGCTGCTGCAGCCACAAGGTGCAAACTCTTGGTGTTTCCCAGGTCCCAATCCAGAGCAGGCTTGAGTATGTCCAAAAAAGGGAAAGGAAAAACAGTCCAGGAAGAATTCAGACTGCTTAGCTAAACTAACTAATGAGCAGAAGCAAAAAGCAAGAGCAAAGCAGGAGCAAGAGCAAGAGCAAAGCAGGAGCAAGAACAAAAAGCAAAAGCAGCACTATGTACTGCCCCGTCTCAGTGTCCTGCTAGCCATGGGAGAGCAGGCTGATAAGAAACCAAAACAAAACTTTCACTCTTCAGAGCCAGTCTGGAAGGCACAGAACATAATATCCAGCATAAACAGAACACACAAATGGGGATACAAGCATCAAAACTAATTCAGTAGCGGGGAGTAAGCACTGGGGGACTCTGTCCTATCTAATTTGCTATCATCTGAAATAATCACTGCTATTAATATTAGAGTGAAGAACATGTCACAAGCTTAAATTCATCACTTCAGCATGTCATTCAGGGAACATGTGCCAGCAGGACTGATTGTTCTTTCCTCCTCAGCCTCTGGTCTTAATATTGAAACCCCAACTGCAGTGCAGCAACCAACATAAAAATAACGTCCAAGTGGCTGTGCCAGGTGTATGGCCATTAGAGGTTAGTGATAAATGTTCAACAGAGCTCAAACTGGACATGGAGGTCTAGTCCTTCCAGGAACCACTGCCCATTGTTAAATGATGGATAGGGAGCTTCTGAGGTTCCACAGTACAGACCCAAAGTACAGAGATAGACCAGCCAATGCTCTTCACCTGATGTATAAATTTCCCTTTTTGGTTTGTAATAACAGGAACAATTGGAAGAGAAAGGGAGCAGAGGGTTGTTAAACTCACACAATGTAGGGATTGCTACAGTGGAGGATACATTCTCCACTGGAGTCACCTGGTGTTGTGTTGCACTAAGTAGTTTATTTAGTTATTATTTTTCACTGGGTGATTGGAATTTTGCACTGAGTAGTTTTATATTGCACTAAGTGGTTTGTTTGTATCACATGGTTTGTTCCGTTCTCCCCTCTCCTCCAAAGCCCTTGATGGTGGTCTTGCCCCAGGTTGGATCCTCCCACTGCCCCTCACATCAGTTGTATCCCATTGGCTGTAGTCCCTTGCAGTAATCCACAGTCCCTTCCCTCTGCCCTCCTTCCCCCAGGTTTAAAATCTCCTGCCATGGGAAACTCTTTCTTCTCCTGGACAGCTCCATCCCAGCCTCTTTGTTTTCCTGAACAGCTCCTTCCCAGATGTCAATGGAGTGGTTCCACAATAAACTATAGGACTTTTAGTCCTGAGAAGAAAGAGCACCTCTAGCCTTTTTCTTTTGTCCTTGTCGGTGAAGCCAGGGTCCAGAGCTAGGCAAACCAGACCCCCACGAGGCTCTCAATCCAACAACTTAGTGTCACAAAGGCCACGTGACTGGGGAACAACAAAGAACAGAGAAGGCCCAGCCAGGTCAGAGAGACACAGTGGCAGTGTGGTTTCACTGGCCACAACCTCATAAGACCAAATCCAGGCCTCACACCAGCTTGGCTGGCAGGGTCTTCCTTGGCACACATGCAGTAAACATTCTGGTTCAGGAGGAGAAGAGTAGGAGGTGGATGGAGGGCACCACAGGGATGGCAGCATAACAGGAGAAAGTATTCACTGTCAGGGGAGACACTCCTGCCCTGGCTTTTGTTTGGCAGCACAGAGGAGGGTAACGGCAATGGTGTCAGGACTGCAGAACCTGTTGCAAAACCCTCCAGGGGCTCCCCCCTCCCCTTCTGTCTGCTCTTGCTGGAGTCATGCTAACAAGAATGCCTGTACCTGCCTCAATAACCTCTGTGTGCTCTGCAGACATGCTGGTAAAATCAGACACTTAGGCCTTATCTCACACCTAAGTGTTAAGCTGTTCTGTATGTTCTGACATCTCCTTGCAGTTAGAACTTCTTTCCTCCAAAGTACACTTTTCATTTGTTCTAATTTAATTTTTCTATTCCTGATTGAATTCTCAGACCTAATAACACAGCAGTACCTTATAAACAGAGAACAGTAGCTAAATAACATTGCTGTTCTTTCAAGGAGGACAAACGTGAAGAAATTAAAGACAATGAAGAGAATCTGTCTAAAGCAATCTTTGCAGAGTAGCAAATTACTATATATCAGACATCCTGGACACCATGCCCTGTGCTGGAGAGCAGAGGGAGGACATTCTTCTGGACCAGTTGTGATCAGAAGCATCTCCTGCCAACTTGGGCAACAGTGCTGACAGATGGAACATGGTTCTTGTCAGTACTAACATAGTTGGCAAAGGGTTTCAGCAAGGAAATCCACTTCAGCCATTATTTAGTGCTTTTGAATATAACTCAAGAGATAGAAGCCATTGCTTCTTTCATGGTGAAACCACCCTACTGTGTGCTAACCTATGTTTATCACAAAAAGAAAACAGCAAGAAAACTCACAACAGGATCCCAGACAGGCCAGACCAGAGAGGTTCCCACCTCTGGCCTGTGAGGATGGCTTGGCTCTCCCTGTGAGCAGTATGGGTGCTACAGGGAAAACAGACATGGAAAAACCAATCTGGGAAAAGATAACTGAGATTAACTGAGATCTTTGTTCTGAAGAATTTGAGAGACTGATATTGCACACTAAGTGTTTTAAGCACCAGAACATTCAGAAGGGAGAGAGCTGGGTGCCAGTGCAAACCCCTTGGAGCACATAAATGTGGTATTCACATATCCTCTGAACAGAGAGAGACACAGACTTTCCCAGGATTTTCCTGGGGAAGGCTGTGAGAAAGCTCAGAAAAAGTATGATAAACAATTTTTATCTCTACTGGCTACATCTGTTGTTGTACACATGTGGAATGTGTTATGGAGATTGTTTACCAAAAGGTAGTTTCTTAATTGGACACTGGTGGTGCTGTTTTGATTGACTGACCAAATAGGTCAAAGCTGTATCAGACTGTTCAGCAAGCGCGAAGGGATTTTTCATACAGTAGTATAGTGTAGTGTAGTATAGCACAGCACAATAAAGCATTTAATCAGCCTTCTGCAATCATGGAGTCAGTGCACATTATTCCCTGTCAGGGATCCGCTGCCATAAACCTCACAATTATGTGAATTCTAGCAGGTATGATCCAGTACAGACTTTTTCCTTTCTGAATAATTGCCATATATTTTAACTTTTAAAATATATAGCAATAGGATTTTATCCAATCCTTTTCTGTGGCATACAATGCACTTATCTTGCTGTTGGTCTTGGTGGCACAGGTCTGCTATTCTGTATTGCATTCTATAGGACTTTCTCTTACCAGTCCAGGATTTTGGCATGCAGAGAAGTGTTGGCAGGTAGGCTGCAGACCAAAGCAAGCTGAACACATGTCTGGGGGAAGGGCAGTGTTTGACCCTCTCATTATTATTTCATATTCCTTTCTGCAGAAAATATTAAACAGCAATTTACTGGGGGAAGGACAGTAATTTTTCAGATACCACATAAAAGAAATATCAGTCTGGCCTGCACTAGATTATGTGAGACAATATTTTATTAAATATTACATTACATTGCTGGCAAGTTAAGACCTTGATTTATTTCTTGTATTGAATTTGTTCACAGTAATGAATGTATTGTTAAATCCCCAAAGGCCCCAGCATTTTGTCTCACCTTTATTGATCAATTGTTTATAACTTTGAAACTATTTAAAATAAATTTTTAGTGATTATTGTAACTTATTTTCTAGTTTTAACACAGCGTAGGCAATTAGCATCTGTAGGGCAAGGCCCTACCTAATCAGAAGTAACACTACTGGAACTGCTACCATTAGCTTTTACATTGGTCTATATTTCAGCACAGAAATCAGTAAAAGGGTGAATCAACACTTACTGAAGCACATTAATCTCTCAGAAATTCTGTAAAACATGGAGGATGGTCTAAGAAGAATTAATAGCTGCTGGCAAATTTCTTTATAATCTTTAGAAGAAGTGTATGGAAATAACTGGGAAAGTGTGATTCTTAATCAAAAGCAATGAGCATAATTCTTGGCTCCTGCAAGACAACCAAATAATTAATAAAAACTTAGTGGGGTGGGAAAATCATTAAGGAGAAAATCCCTCCCCAAAAAAGACAGAGTACAGAACTTCTGTAGCGAACACAAAACACATTGTCCCTTTCTGAGGTTTATGTGCTCCAAAGGCTTTGCACTGGCACCCAGCTCTCTCCCTTCTGAATGTTCCAGTGCTTAAAACTTAAGCAGTGCAGAAAATGCTTTTCAGGAGGTCATCACAGTGGAGGCTTTCAGGAGGAATAAGCCTCAATATTGGCACATGGAGGTAACCTCAGAGGGTTACCCTAACCAGGGTCAGAAGGACTTTGCATCGTTTTTGATTATTGCGGGGCTTTGAGGCAAGCTGAAATGCCAAAGCTAGGAGAGCAGTGGTACCTGAGGAGTGGGAGCCTAGGGATCACATTCTCTCAGGTGTAATCCACCCATTTTCCCTTCAAACCACCTACCTGTGAAAAAAATACCTACTCTTTTGAACAGCTGCAATGGAAGGAGTCACAAGTTACCTCCTCATAGAAGGAACAGAGACATGGAAAGATGCAAAAAAGAAAGAGCAAAACACTCAGAAAAGGAAGGGAGGATCAGGAATACAAAAAGAGAAGAAAAGAAGAAGAATCACTCAGCAGGAAAAACAGATATTAAAAAAAAAAAACGTTTAGAAAACAGCAGGATGTTGAAATCAAGAAGCAATTGGAACAGTGCTAAAACACCTGGAGACCAGCCCAGAAGTTTTGGCAGTAGGACAGCATCCCATTAGAATCTGCATCAGGAATAACTTCTTCACCAGGGCCCCTTTATTGCTCAAAATACAACATTTTTAAAGCTGGATGAGCAGAACATGTTTGAGAGCTTTATTAAAGGCCTCCAGAGATGTCCTATGCAGATAGAAGCTCACTAATCCTAAGCAAAAATTTCAAAGCCTACTAATCATACAGGAAAACTTCAAAGCCTCATGTGCAGGGTGACTGAGCATTTGCCACACCAAGAGAAACATCCCACGACTCAAAATGCTGCTTTATCAGTCCACAGCCCATATCTACATGGACAGTGGCATAGCACTGTCATCCTCCTCAGTATCCAGACACATTTACTGTGGTTATTTATTGATTTGTGAGAAAATATGTGAGCTTTGATGTTGCAGTACGAGTTGACTTGTACTGAACATTAATCCAGATATAAATAAGAAACCCAGCCCAGTTCCATAAACCAGCCTCTAGGCTACTCACAGATATTTCAACCAATAACAACTCTCCTAAAATACAAGTATTTGACTGGTTCAGAGGGTGTGGAGATTAGACCAATGACTGTGTAGAGCTGAGAGCTTTACATTGCCTATAAAAGTATGCTCCATACAATAAAACAGGCTGCTTGGCTGATGTACACCGGAGGTCTGCTGTGTGTTCCATCTCAAACACACGGCCCCACACGTCCTGTGCTGCTCCCGCTGTGAGGACAAACAGTCCAGGGTTTGCCCGCAAGTAGAGCAGAGAGAGACACAGGGCAGAGCCTGCAAACCTGTCCCCACAATGAAAAGCTGGAAAGGAAGAGGTGGGGAGAGCCCAAATTTGCAGCAAAGGCTACAAGAATTACAGCTGCAGCAAAGGCTGCAAGAATAATAACTGCAGCAAAGGCTGCAAGAGTCACAGCCAAAGAGCTATGCGAAAAAAGAAACCAGAGAAGCTGAAAATAGAAGAAAAACCCCATCAAAGATATGGGAAACATTATCTCCACGCAGGACTACCCAGTACTAAAGGCATGGAAGCTTCTTCTTGAGGCATGGGACCTAGACTATGATGAAAAAGCAATATTAGCATTAATAACATGAGCTAAGAACCATGGATTAGACATAAGTAAAGAAGCTGCTTTTGACTTTAATACCTGGGCACGAACTGGTCAAATTATAATCCAAGCAGCTTCCAGAGGTGACAAAAATACAAGAAGAGTTATAAAGCCATGGAAACTTATTTTAGATTTAATAAGATTGTTAAATACTGAAGCATATGGCGAGGAATGGACACCGGACAGCTGAAGTATTTGTCTCAGTTTGAGCTGTCACCAAGGTTTCCTCAGTTCCCTGTACTTTACTGGTTTTCCAGCTGGGTAAGCGGATGGTGCTGCACACACTGCACATCAAGCTAAGCAAGGCACAACTTTTGGGTTGTACATCTTTGAAGCTTCATTGTTGACAAACAACTCTGCTCATCCTGATCATGGTGCACAGGAAGGGAATAAACTAGCAGCACAGGAGAGGAGGGAGCTCTGCCCCACTACCCCAGCACATCCTCACAGACTCAAATCACCTTTCAGATTTCGGACAAGAAGAAAATGAGATTAAAAGAGATGTCTCTGGAGGATACATGGAGGTGGCTAAACTGAGGAGGAATAGTTAGTGTCCACACTTTTGTGCTGCCAGTCACACAGCATCTAAGAACTGTTCTCCTGCATATGCTTGCACACGGATGAGATGGGAAACATCAGCCTCTAAAGCTCAACCCTAACCCGTTCCAGCCTGGCTATAAGGGAAACTGATGCCAGCTGCTTCTTGAGCTGTTTCAGCCAAACTGCACAAAGCCTATCCCCCTTTTCCTCCTTTCATAGACCACCTCCTGCCATCCTCAGGTCCTAGTTCAAGTAATTGATAAGACTCAGCAGTTTGTTGATGCAATTTAGCTACTGAAAATAAGATGTAGCAGCCATGCTCCACAGTCTACTAACAGTCCAAAGCTGAAGGAATTCGATGACAGTCAATCTTTTTAGTAGCCTAACAATGAGCTGTATAGCATGAGGTTGGTTTTTTTCCTATGTATTATAGCCACACTTAACTATCAAGCAACGGAAAACAGAGGAGGAGCACAGATCACTTCTGTGTCCAGACAGCTGATGTTGTGGAGCTCCTGCTGTGATCAGTCACTGCCTCCACCTGACCTGTCTCACATGGCTTGTGACAATAATAGACATCAAGGTTTCCAAGACCCAAACTCTTCTTTATATAGGGGCAATACAAGAGTCCAGGCTTCATCAGGCATTGCAGCCCCAGAGTTCCTCACCTCTGGTTTGTGAGACAAAGCACTAAGAACAATGCAGCATGAATAATAAGAAAAGCAAAAGGCTTACCAAATGGGTCACTTTCTCCTCCAAGTGAAATCAAACCTCAGAGCAGCTGTACAATACTTAGTTTATTAGTACTGATCCAAAAGTTCACGCTGCCTGCTCTGGCACCTGTCCTACCTGCTTGCATGCTTTTACACCCTCCTTTGACAGAAGCAAATCCTTCACCCAGCTTTTCTCAACCAAGCTGACAGACCTTTGGATTCCCTTTGCCATCCTGATAACATTATCTGCTTTCCTCTATTTTTTATTTTTCTTTCTGCATTTTCTTTTTACATATAGGTACCAAATAACTCTTCCCTTGACTCTTCTGTGACTGCAGAAACAAGCAGACACATTTTGATACTAGAAATTCATGCCATTTTTAATAGAAAAAGTTTTGCTTCTTCCATGGATTAATTTTGAGTGTATCCACAGAAAAAATACTGAGCTGGCTTGTGTGGCACTTGTTTCTTATACTATGTTTAAACTTACAAACACATATAAACCCTGGTGAGGTAATCTTGAGTGTCCTAGAAAGAGATTAATATCATACCTAAAAAAAAATAACTTGTGGGCTCCTGACACTAGCTTCTATACTCATATTCACAGACACAGCTCCTTTATAATGAATGTTCATGACCCCTTCCTCATTCTGTCCTAACCTCTTACTGTGCTCCTTAAGATTACACCAGTCCACTTGGAGGACACACAGGGCTGTAATTTAGGCTGGAACTTCCTGACCACCTTGTCAGTCATCTCAGTCTCAGTCCCCACCAGTGGCTTCCTGAGACAGGTTTGTGCTGGGCTTGACAGGGAGTGAAAAAAAGCATTTTGCCAAGGGCAAAACCGTAATTCGCTTTCTCATCTTTTTTTAGCTTCTCCCTGAGGTTTAGGAAGTGGTGAAACAGTGGGGACAGACCATCATACAAAGTAAGACTGGGCCAAGACCTTGGGCTTCTTTTCAAGAGAGCTTTATAAAGTAAACCTTCATCTTTTGAAGGCTTAATGTCTTGAGTTCAGGCAAAATCCAATCTGCTTATTTAAAAAGGGGAAAAGAGAAAGTGGAATACTCCAAGACAGGATGAATGCTTCTGAACCTGGGTAGCTGCAAACTTTTCTCAGTATTAATCACTCCTATTTCTGCCATGCTTGACTAAAAAAAAAAAAGAAAAAGCTACAAACTGGGACAAATATTAAAACCATTTGTCACCACAAAGGCTATACTACAGATAGACAACATCCTTGGATGAAGGCAATAAAGGTTTTTGAAACAAAAAACTTGCTGTTCACTTTATAAATTTATGACCTTAATTCGATAATCCTTCTCTATAAAATAAGCGGTGCAGTTTCTAAGCAGCACGTGAATGATTTTCTGAGCTGTATGTGCAGTGATTTCACCAAATTCACAATGGTATCAGGGCACTCAGCTCACCCCAGGATCCCAAGGCCATTACAGCAAGGATAGTAGTTACAGCCTCAGGCAATGCTGTTGCTCTGCTTAAGATGAAACTATGTATGCATTGGTAGTTTGGCAAGGAACAAGAGAAGCTGTGTGCCCATACATCCTGTCCTTTGGGATGCTTTCTACAGCATGCTGCTCACAGCGCTGCTATGGACTTGTATATAGGAGAACTGAGTTATAATCTAGAACACAGTCTCCAGTGTATACCAAAACTATTCGTTAATCATCAGCAATGACTGCATTTGGCACAAACCACACATGAGCACAAAAGAACAGCTGTAGGTACAATACCTCCACACAGGCCCAAAAGCAGTGCAAAAACCCAATGGCTTTCAGTGTGTTTGCCCACAGAGCAAACTGCAGCCCAGCTATGCGCAAGCCTGCAACAATGGGATGAGGAGCGCAGCTGGCAACACAAAAGCCCAGACCGTAGAGGGCAAGGGAGAACAGAGCAGGACTGAGAGCTGTGCAAAGAGATATGCATGAGTTCAAAGAAGCAGAGCAGGAGTCCTGCCAGTGTCCTCTGCAGAAGATGGCTAGATACTAGGCAAGTTCAAAAGAGATTTTGTTTAGCGATTTAATGGCTTCTTTTTAATGCAATTTACCCAGTCAATGGCTAAATTTCTACAGGCTCATGCAGGTAATCTACTAAACACTCACCCTCTAGAAGCACTTGCCAGACACTTTGGAAAAGCAGCTGCACCAAACTCCTCCGGCTTCCACGGGACCTGGTAAATGCAAGAGGTGCAGTTGGAAGTTTCTCTGAGGAACACCAACCTGCACTTCACACATGCATGAAGTACAGCTGCCTTCAGCAGCCACAATCTCACTGCTTAACTTCACTCTGAATATCTACTGCTGTTGGATTTAATTACTCCAGTCCAACACTTGACTTTGAATGATTTGCTTCTCACTTGCCAAAACAGTGGTTCCCTCCCACTTTTCTATGACAAAACAATCCAAACTGTTGCTGCTGACAATAGAGCTACTATTTATGAATAATTACCAAAAATATTTTAAGTTTGTAAATACCTCAGTAAAAGATGACATTTACAGATACATTTACAACATAAGATGTGAGTCACAACAGACAAAATTCCTTGGAGAGCTGATATCTACAGATATTTAAATCACTGTTCAACTCATATAGACACTGCACATGCAGTAGCTCTTTTAACATAGCTGATGTGATGATTTCTATTTCATGCAGGAGAAAATGGATACACCACAGTGATGTTGTATTCCTCCTCAACCCTGCACAGGTGCCAAGATTGATGTTGGGTGATTTATTATCCCACACACTTACTAAAACTCTTTCAGAAGACAGTACCAGTTTGTGCTGGCTACACTTTATTTTTTCTTTGGGCTTTAGAAATGAAATGTGTCTTTCTTAACACTACCGTTCATGGAAAAAAGACATTTAGGGTTCAGAAGGTTTCAATCAAGAGTAAATTTGGATTCTCCTTTTTGTTCTCCTTTTCCACCAGGGAAAGGATATGTCAAAACATGCTCTGTGTTTTACACCAAATACAATATTAGCTGTAATAAAAAATAAATTATCTCAAAAGTTTCAACATATTTTTTAAAGTTTCTGTATCTTCTGGCACTTCATTTTTTTGTGATCTGTATTAATACTTCAAAAGGACAAAACCCTGGCCTACTTCTGCCTGCCACCCTTGCAGAGAAAGACATGTCCTATTTGGCTTTAAAGAAACCTGTGGAGGCTGCTTGAGAGGAAGCTCTTAAGCAGAGTGCACTTCTCAGAGCCCGAGGCGCATACCACATGTTGTTACACAAGCCTCTCCCTTGCTTCCAACGCCTATCGTTTCAACGACTCAGAAGAATCAGATGTGTGGGGCCAGAGGTTTTCTATTGCTCACAACCTCAATCTCTAACCGAGCTGGCTGCCAAAGAGGCGCTTGCGCTGATGCAGCCACAGCCACACTGCTGGGCGAGACAATCCAGTCCTCTCAGCGCACACGGAGCCTGCGCTGCCGCTCCTGTAAGTAGGTTACTGGCACCAAGGGGAGCGAGAGCCTGAGAATTAACCTACGTTAATCTGCTCGCTGCCCTCCTGTATCACCGAAGTGTGCAACTCCAGAATAAATGGGAAGGGACTCCCTGGAGAGAGCAGCGTTGGCAGCAAAGCCAGCCCCAAGTTTTCCAGGCTGAATTAAGCTCGACAAGACTTGTTAAATTCCTGCACAATTAGTTCATGGCTTCAAACTTTCCTTCTGGACTCAGAGGATGCTGTAGGATGCAGGGCAACGTTTTTCTAATTGCTGCTTAAGTTTAAAAACTAAGGCTTAGCTAAAATAAGACATGTAGCAGATTGAGATGTTTGAATTGAGAATCCTAGATATGTTCCAGCTGGTGAGCAAGGAGATTTTGGGAGCTGGATTTACAAATCCACATGTCTATTTTATGAAGGTGCCTAATTAGAGTGCTGCAAAAATAAAGCTATCCAACTTATGTACAATGTTTTCTTGCATTGCCATTTGTCTGCAGGTTTAGCACTGAAGACTGTTAACTAGTAAATCCCTTCTGTAATGTGATCATTAGAGTGAACATCAACAGGAGCCAGTAACTCAAGTGATTTTCCTTATATTTGTGAGCAGTTTCATTCTGTAAATATCTCCTTTCACCATCCAATAAACATCTCTAAGATGGTAGCAGAAGGAAGGCGAAAACTTATCCCTGGTTTTGAGACTGGATTTATTTACAGGAATTTAAATCTCTACTCCTGTTCCTCTAAATTCTCTTTAATTCTGCAAATATCTTACTTAAGCTTTAGATTCTTTGCTTCAAAGCTATACAAGCCTGCAGAGACTCCAGGCATGTGCACTCAGCTGTGTGCCCCAGAACTGTGTGTCCCAGAAATGCATATGCATGAAACAAATAATCAAACAGTAGGAAAAACATTTCACTCCATTTTCTGGAATGTCTGTAATTATAGGAAGGAAAGAGAATATTAGAAAATAGAAGTAGGAAAGAGATCATTTTGGCAGTGTCTCCACATTTACATGGACCATGAAATGTACATCAGGTCAAGGCTCTTTTACTAGTACAAGAAACATCCAGTTAACAAATGTGTAGTTCTCTGGGAACCAGGCTTAGAAACCACCCTAATATCATCTTTGTTCAAATTTAAGTCATATTCTGCTGTCTTTTCCAGCATAGAAACTAACACCTATGTCTCTCTGAGCTGCTCTCTCCCCACTGCAGGTACCTTCACACCACCCTTCACAGGAGAGAATGGATTAAAATACAAAATGTTATTTACTGAAAGACCAGACTCAAAATCAGGGAAACAGGAGCAAAATGGAAAATTTACATTACTTTGCCCTTAACAATTGGCACTTTGTTTGATGTAACCTCAACCTGATGAAGGAAGGGCACCTTGCCCTCAGCCAGAATAAAGGACACATTTCAAAGTGCACACAGGATTTAAAACATAAAGACTTGAGCAGTTACTGCTGACATCTGTTCACTCTGTACAAAATCTTATTGTAAACACTGCACAGATTCCTCAGGAAGGTGATGCTTATTTCCATGCACATACAGCCCAGCCTAGCTCTGCAGGGTTCTAGCTTTCTCTGCCCGCTCTGGCACCAGAGTGGACACACTCAAACATTTCCATTTGTGGATGATCACAAATGTTCTCATTGGAGCCCTACGACCACTGCCTACAACCATTACTGATCTCAAAACACTCCTATGTTGTGTTCTCTGTGCTGTCTGACACTGCAAAGCAGCACTCACAGCATGAATAACGGTGCCTTAGCTATGCCCTCCCACTCTCCTAAATCTCACATGACTGGGAGCCAACTCATAGTGCTTACAAAATACAACAAAACTGAATCACAACAAGCAAGTCAGTGACAAGCAACTAACTTAGGCAAAACTCTGCATCTCTTAACAGCTATCACACAGAAAGGACAGCAAGCTGATGAGGATGCCCAAAGGCACTAAAGCAGCTTGGCAGCATCATGTCCTCGACCTGCAGACTAGCAAATACAGAGCAGCAGGTGCTGTGAAGATGCAGACCCGGCACTTGCACCAGGTCACAGGAAAAGCACAGATGAAATCCGATCTCCTGCAGCATCGTTCCCACCTCATCCTGCCTCAGCAGCTCAATTTACAAGGAAATTAAAGCTCGTTAAACAGATTGCTCTATATTCATGGCTAACAGGACAGAAATATTAAGTAAACGAATGTGATTTGTGTGGGCATCTGCAAGGAAGCCTCTCTTCATGGGAACAGGGAGAGGATCAAAGGTGCACTCAATTGTTTCTGTTTATTCAGGAATTCAGTAGGGTTTGAAAGTTTCTTGCAGGTGGAAAACACTACCAGACATTTATGTCCCTTGCATTTATTTATATTTGTTTAACTATTTTAAACTATTGTTTCCACACAGAATTCAGGCATATTAACTGAAAATACAGGGTCTGATCCTAAACTATACTGATATTTAGGGCACTGATCTCCAAATGGGAGCATGTCCCTCCAAAAGAGGACAGATGCTGACAAAGGGGAGCAGCAAAGCTGTGCCTGCACTTTGCAGCCTTGCAGCCCATGAGCTTGGCCTCGGCTTTGCCACACCCCAGCAGCTTCCAACAACTGGCAGCCTGGTTTTGATCCAAATGGAGGTTAAGAACTTTTACCAGGTCATTACCCCCACCGATAATTTCTAGGCAACAACTCATAAGGGGACAGTTTTGCCAAACACAAACAATGGAAAGAGCCATAACAAAATTCATTCCAAGTCTAAGCATTTCCAGAGTTTCCAAAATATCTCACAAATTCCATGGGGCAAAGAAAAGTTTCAGGTTTGAACCAAACTTTTAGTCTAACAACTGATAGGCTTTATAGGTTTTACAAACCAGTAGTATGCACAACATGAGAATGCATTTGCTTGAACAGATGCAGCCCCACGTCTACCCTGCACAGCATTCACCTGGCTGTGATTGGGCTGTGAGTGACACTCAGAATGACACAGTGGTCTCTCCTTGCATCGCTGAGCAGCCACAGCAACCAGCACCTGAGGAAAGTGCACACAGCATGCTCCTCTCCTGTGCTACACGATCTTTTGAACTGCAAGTACTTCATCTCCATCAATAATAAGGACAGGAAACAGAAAAGACAGTATCATCTACAAGAAATGCAAATATAGTCATATAAAGTGCTATAGCGGATGGCATTGCCCAGAAAATACCTGATTAGAAAATGCCCTGCTTTTTACTTCATACTTACCTGGAGGGCTGCAGTGAGCCAGGGCAGCCCAGTGCTCAATCAAAGAGGTGATTAGAAATGATGGATCTCAGCTGTAATGTCCTTAACTCTTGCCAAGCAGAGGATGCCAAATTGCTAATGTAAATAGCCCCTTTTGATGACTTAAAGCCCTGGAAATGAAAGGCATTTTCCTGAAAGCTCAGTCTCTGGTTGACTTTCTGTCCCAGTACCAAACCTGCTCTGCATGCAGGTCCAGCTGCTACCTAAACAATCAGGACAGGACCTTTTGTGATCAAATTCCCTTTGCAGAACTGCACATGCTTGCATTTACCCATTGTGAAGTATATACAAATGACCACCCTGGCAGAATTTTCCTCATGCCCTACTGTAGCTGTCTCCCTGGCTGTCTGTAGCCTGGCTAATTCTGTATGCACAAGACTGCAAATGAGACCTTCTGTCAGCTCCCATGTTAAAATATTGGTTACATCAAAAGCTATGTTACAGGGATTCAGCTCCACACAAGGACATGCCTTCAGTTCCTGGGGTGCCAGTATCACAGTTCAGGGTCATGTTTGACACTCCCAGCGAAGTATGTAAACCAGTGTGCCAATTCAATTACACTGGCTTATTAGGATTAGCAGGCAACAATCCTCTCTGCACTGACACAAAATTTTCCTGCTTCCCAATTCTAATTTCCATGTACTGCTCCCAGTTCAAATGGCAACATGGTCAACAAGTCCTTTGAACTGTGTGGATTAGGAATGCAAAGGGGTGCTGATGCTCCCCCCTGCACCACAATGTTCACCTGCATGGGACGAAACAGTTTCCCTAAGGGAAATTGTCCTTTCCTGCAGATGTTTGCTGGCTCCTAGCATTTTGCAGCTGGAGAGCTAACAGCATCATCCTTTACATGGCTATGTGTACTCCACAGGGAGCAACCCTCAGTTCATGCACTTTGATGTGCTAAACAGAGGCCTTGCCTGAGGTTTCAGCTGATTATCAAAAAATCATGGGGTTGATGTGCAGAATCACTCACTAGAATAGAGCAACAGCAGCCTGGGAAAACATACTGGGAGCTTGGCCCTGAGCTGCACGCAGCAAAGCTACAATAGTTGTCAAAACATTTGAGCTGTGTTTCTGAAACCATGATGTAGCTAGGTAAAATCTTGTGAACGTGGCTTGTTTCATCCATATTTTTTTGCATATAAATTTGACAGCAAAAACATGTATTTTGTCAGAACATTAAAAGCCCCTGATGTTCAGCGCTGATCTCTGGCAGGCTATAATTTGGCTCCCCCCTCCCAGTAACACTCTTCTGTTCCACTAAGGAGCCCTCAGTAAAGCAATGCCATGGTCTCATGGGTTTCCTAGAAACCTGCCTCCAGCAGCACAACATGTATCCTCACAGCCTTGTTCTCCCTTAGCTGTTCTCAGCCACAGTATAAAATGTCCTATGCCTACAGACTGTAGCTGTGGCCATCTACAGAAATTTTGGGCACTTCCCAACCAGCCACCCACAAAACAAGTTTGGGAGAGAAGGGTTTTTGTGAAGCAAAAGAAAAGCAAACACTGGTGTGTGTGAAGAGCTGTGGTTGTTAAATATGTCAAGAAAGTAATGTTTGGATTGAGGAAAGCCAAACAGACGTAGTAGAGCTGTGCCAGGAAAGGATGATTCTGTTACCCTTTTTGTGTCTTCCTTAAAACATCCTGGTACCAGAGCCAGGCCAGTTCCCCTCCTGCCTGCTCACCCTCGGCCTGCCTGCAAGTACCAGCTCAGCCCCCAGGCAACTCTGCTGCCCCATGCCTGCCTGCTAGCACAGTCCTCCCTTGCCTCCTCCTGACCCACATCCTGCCCATGAACCTCTAATCAACTGTGCTTTGTTCAAATTCTTGAGAGCCTCTCTGCACTGAGCAGTGCTGGCAGAAGTAAGGTAGAGATGAACTGACCACTATCTGTATCCTTTTCAGTCTGGACAGACATCACCACAGCCACAAACACAGACTGGCAACATCTGGACACAGCTGCCTTCAGTTTTGACTTGCCTATTTTGAAAACATGGATGCATTTAACACTTTTAAAAATTTTTGTTAAGTACAATCCATCTTATAATAACAGTTACTCCCCCTCCTTCTGGCATCTCACACAAATAAAAGGAGAAAAATTAAATACCTTGCCTGGAATCCCAAATATATTTTGGTTAAAAATTCTGCTGTGCTACCATACAGCTGTTACCTGCATTTCCTAGTTGGTACAGAAGGCCGCTGGGCCCCTTCCTGCAGGGATGGTATAAGGTGCCTAGAGCACTCGACACCTGCTGGAAAATGCCTCTCAGAGAAATGCAAAAGCTTCTTACCTTATAAATAGCCATGGTATGAGCAGCAACAGGACACAGAGACCCTGAGCAGATACTCAAACTTTCTGTGTCTCTGTGCCATGACATTCTCTGAGTAATGCTTTTGAATAAGAAATAAAACACTTAACATAATCACACAGATCTGTCACCCACTGCAAGAAAGTCACAGTCACACACATTCACATCTAAAACGACAAAAAATCACAAGCCAATTTATTTACTTTGGAAAGTTTCAGGGAATAATTATAGCTAATAACAATTTTGAATAATTAAACATTTCAGCTAAAAAAATCCATATTTGAAAAATTTGTAAATATTCAGTCTTTTTAACAAAGCTTAAATAAATATGAAAATAAAGTATTTGAGCAGGGGTTTGTAAGTGGAGAAATAGAAGATTTTTAGTTTCCCCTCACATTTGACTGAAATCAGAATGACTTGATAACTTTCCTTTGTTCACCTTACCCTGTTTTTTACTTCAATTTTTTCTTCAAAAGATTTGTACAACTCTTACTGTCTCTCGTTTATATATGTGATGACATTAACAACTGCTAGGAATTACTCAAAACTTCTGCCATGTATTAAGTTTTAAGCTTTTCACATCTACAGCATTAAATATTTTCAGTTGCAAAAAAAAACAACTGCTTCCTAGTGCCCATTCCAAACATCAAATATCCAGTAATGCACACTGGAAGAGGTAGTAATGACAAAGGCTGGAATATTGCCAAGGCTGAAAGCTGAAAGTTAGTATGTATTTTCTGATTTACTCTTTTGAATTACTGTGGAAAAAAATGAAACTTCAAAGCACTGGCTTGCACAGCTGAAGTCTCTGATCCCCTCTTTTCTTTGTGGTGGGATTTCATGGCTCTGCATGGACATGCTGCACGCACAGAGGCACACAGTACCCGTGCCCATGAGCAGGAAATCAGCACACATATATGCTAATGTAACATAGAACACTCTGTAGTGAAATTTCCTCCATCCATTTTATTTTATTCCAAACCTCCAAGCTGTGTCTAACTGCAGCATTTCAGGCAGGAGCTGTTTGCCTATGGGAAGCAATCGGGGGCACACATAGCTTATTTTAATTTTATCATTGCTATCTACTTCTACGAGCAGCTATTTGAGATCACTCTGCCACACTGCCAGGAGTCACTTGAAGGCAAAGGAAGAAATTTAGAGCTAGCAACTGCATGGGAGCTAAAGAAATTTTGGCTGAGAGATGGAGAAGTGGGGAATGGAAGTAGTCACAAGTCCATAAGACCTCTAACCCCACGCTCAGGTGAACTCTGGTTGGTAGGACTCAGGGAAGCCGGTTGCAAACAGCTCCCTCACCTCTGAGCCACCCATTATAGGTGTGTCAGCCCCATGGCCGGGATGTTTGGCTGCTGTGACACTGAGCAGCCTCCTACACACCTCTCTGCACTTCAGAGAAATCAAAATGCTTTATGCAAAGAGGCATGTTCTGACAAGCACTTATTGGTCGCCCCAATTTTTCCAAATTTTTTCTGATTTGAATGCTTACATCAAACAGTTTTGTTGCCGAGTGCTGTTCTGTACACTCTCTACAAAGGTAATTCCCTCGAAAAATCTGCCTGTCAAATCCTCAGTTTTCAGTGCAGGCAGACAACCATAGACTTGACATGCTAGGCTGTATCAGATGGCAATCAGACAAGACTAGGGAGAGAAAGTGAAGTGTCAGTGCCAAATACTGGCTCTTAGGCACAGCCAGGAGAAACCAAGTCAGCCATTTCTTCCATTCTCTCAAGCACCTGCTCGGGTCTCCAATCAGGGGGAACAATACTGTCCTGGTTCTAGAAAGAAAACAGGTGAGTACTAATCTTCTCTCTATTCAGAGAATACCAAGAGCAAAAATCTTCTCTCTATTCAGAGAATACCAAGAGCACAGTCTGAGTCTTTAGAACACATGTATTTGTTCACAATAGTGGCAAGCTGTCAAATTTCTTTGAGGAACAGAAAGAAAGTAGAGAAGGGGAGCTTTCAAAGCTTTTGTTTTGGAACAGGATGTACTGGGCAACGTAAATAATGATGCAGCTTCCCTGCTCAAATCTATCATCTCCATTCCATGTCTGTACTAAGGCTGAAAAGAGCCTGCTCCTTGAAAGGCTACTGAATCACTTTTTCACCTTTTGAGCGGAGAAGCAGGTTGTTCTAGCACAGGGAACTGAAAGGGGACTGTCATGACCCAACAACCTTAGGAGCTCAGGGCAATCTGATGTTCTTATGAAGATTGCAAAGTGAAGCAGAGTTGGTTGCCTGGTAAGTAAACCACTTGAAAATACAGCTGGTCCAGCACAAAATCTGATAATTTTGGACAATAAGCCATTTCAAAATAAAGCCTAAAAATTACTCACTATAAAAATCAGAAAACTGACATTTTAAGCAAAGTAAATTTCTGATGTTAGCTCTAGCAAAATTAAACAAATGTGCCAGACTCCTCTTGCTTGTTTAGGTTTGGGTGGTCTTTGATCAAAACATCGTTACTCACATTTAAGAGAGTCAGATTATCAGCTGAAAATGGTGCTGCTTGCTGCTGCTGTCAGGATCAGAGCCTGTAGCTCTAATCCAAACAAGATTCAGGTATTGAGAAATATTCATGTTATATTTCACTTTCACTGGGGGAGGTAGGGGTGAGTTCATATTTACAGAACAAACAAAAGAAGTCAGAGGTGCAGAAAGCAGTCAAAACTAGAAATTCCCCCTGCTTTAGCAATCTGCTAATTCAAATGTTTCCATGGCAAATACGGAAACGGCTGAATCTAGCCACAAATTTGGTCATGATTGGATGCAGGCTGGAAAAACATAAAAAAATCTCTATTTCTGCATCTAATTGAAATCAGAGATGCATTTGTGTGTGCATTATCTGCTGTGCTGGCCCTCTGCTTTTTAGTGCTGCAGTTTTGATGGGGTTTCTTCCCCTCATTTATTGATTTATTGCTTATGTTTGCAGGAGAATATACAAGCAGCTAGATAGTCTCAAGTCCATCTCAACCATTTATCTAAGCACTAACTACCAATGTACTAAAGAGAGGACCAAATAGTCAGCTTTGTTGGCATTTGGTTCACAATGGGCTTTGAATTTACTTCCTGATCCCAATACCTGAAGTTCTTGTATCTTTAGGGTTGTTAAAGTGACAGTAGTCCCAGAACCAGAGGGTAAAGAAGGTTGGATGGGACCTCCAGTTCCCTCTTTAAGGCAGGGTTAACTACAGCTCAGGACTGTATTCACTTGGATTTTGAGTACCTTCAAGCTTGGAGACTCCACAGTCTCCCTGTGGGGTCTCTTCCAGTGTTCAGTCACCCTCTTAGTATTTTTTTTCCCCCCGCAATGCTTAAGCAGAATTTCTTCTATTTCAGTTTGTGCCCCTTGGCCCTTGGCCAGCCCCTGGGCACCAGGGAGAAGAACCTGGCTCCATCACCTCTACTCCCCCCTCTCTTAGGTATTCATACACCCTGATTAAGACTTCCCTGAGTCTCCTCTGCTGCAGGCTGGACAATCCCAGCTCTCTCAATCTCTCCCCTGTATGTCAAATGCTCCAATTGCTTCATATTTGTCATGGTCCCTCAGTAGACTCAGCTTAGTACATTCTCATCTCTTCCGTCATGGGGAGTCCAGCACCAGACACCGCACCGTAAATGTCTTACCAGTGGAAGAGCATCACCTCCCTCAGTCTACTGAAGGAGCTCTGCCAAGCACAGCCCAGCAGACCACCAGCCACCCTTGCTGCTGGCTCACTGTCAGCTTGTCCCCAGGACCTCACCCAGGCTCCACCAGCATCCCAGGAATGCTGGTCTGACATACAAGTGAAGTGAACATGGTAGAAAGAGGTATTATCTTTTAGTAGGTCAACTCAGAGTGATGGAAAAGGCAGACAAGAATCCCAACAGGAAACAATTCCTAATGAAATGTACAAATAATTGGTGGAACTGTCCTGAGCCACTCCCAAAGTGAAGAGCACAATCTCACAGACTGTCTGGGGACACTTCAGTGAACAAGGAAAGCTTCTGCAGCTTTACTGATAGGATTGCAAGTCTAAGAAGCAAAAATCTTTATCTTGCAGGACAGGGCATGTGGGTCCCAACCTACCAACAAAAAATGCCCATTCATATTGGATTAAGTTTTTACATTTGAGCCAAGCAAATTATGTCTTCCTGTACCAACGCACAATGTTGTCCTCTCCCAGAGACAAGATCTCATGCTTGTTGGACCACTGTTCTCCACTTGACAATTTCTGTGTCACTCCTGCCTTTATTGATTCAGGCTCCCCATTTTCACCAGAACAAGAAATTTAATCTTGTATTCTTGAACAGTGCTAGTATGTCCTTTCCAGGCTTTCTGCTCACAGCTGGAATAACCAAACCAGCCACCTGTCCCACTGCCAACACCCCAGACCCAGCCACAAGCAGGACATGAGGCCGAGCAGCACAGGCAGAGCTGTGTCATGTGCTGAAGCTGGAAGGGTTCAGCATGGGCCACTTGCACCCACTCTGCCCTGACCCACCATGGGCTTCCTGGTATTAACTGATCTCTGGAACTGCCTCACTTTAGACATGACCTGTTTATTTGCTTGAAACAATGCCTGTTTTTTGCTTTTACTTTATTACAACAGAGAATCAGAGCTTCAGACACTGGTGTGAACTGCTCTACTTGGAGGAGCACATACTTGCCAGCATGAGAGAGCATTTGCAGAGGTGTGGATCTAGCCCTGTTACAACTATTTCTCCAGGCCCTTGTTTTACCTACTACATGATGTCCTGAAATATTCAGATAAACACATAATAGATAAATATAATAATTAATAAATAATTATGTGATAATCTAATAAAAAAATAAACACTACTCAATCAAAGATAAACTTAGCAATAGCCAATGAAGCAGTGGCACCCAGGCACCACTAGCCAGCTGCCCTCTGGCAGAGAAGCCCCCACATCAAGCTGCACCAACAGCTATGCAGGAAACAGAGACAAATGATCCTTTCTCTCTGCTCAACACTTCGGCAAGCACAGCCAGAGTGCTGGGGCCAGTTTTTGACTCCCCAGACCAAGACAGACTTGAATATGGTAGAGCATGGTCTGGTAGAGGCCACCAGGATGGTTGAGGGTTGGAGGAGATGCCAAGGGAACATGTGGGCAGCACCAAGAAGTCAAGTCCATCATGTAGGGGTGATTGACTATTTAACTGACAGACAAAGAACAATTTCAGATTGTATTCAAGACCAGCTTTAGTGTTTCACTGCTCACAAGGTGAAGTGTGGTAAAACATACCCACAAACTACACAGATAACACATCAGAGCCAAAAGGATATAACTCTGGGAACACAGGTTATGATCAATATAGCTAAACAGCCACTGCCAGCAGGCATCAGCAAGAGTGAATTCCATTGTAAAGGTTAAAATGTGTGACCATATCCCGGATTTTTACTGCAGGTGACCTCCAACAAAAAGCAATGGCTTCTATCCACTAGAGCACAGAGCCAATCACAAGACAACAAAGTCACAGAGAATGGATATGTTCAGCCACAAATTATCTACATTTAGTGGAAATCAGCTCCCAGGTTCCTTGCAAGTGGACAAGACACCCCTTGGTGTCACAGCAACCACCAGGCCCAGCACATCGGGTTCAGTTCTTCTGTACTGCAGTGCCTAAGCACAGGTTTCCCAGCTTCAGGTGTAACTCAGTGCTTAGACAGTTACACAGCTATTCTTACATTTTAAGTAATATCATACATGTCCCAAACAACTGCACAATTATGGGGGCATTACAGTAACACAGAAAGCTGAACTGTAAACTATGTACACACACTCCAACGTAAAACGTTACTCTACAGGTATCAGGAACACAGACTCACAAAGTTGCCACAAAAAAAATCTCACAGCCCTTGCCCACTTCTCTTTTGCATCATTAATTGGTGTGCAATATTTCCTAAGACAGTTTCCAACTTAAACTGCAAGAAAATCCATACCAACCTGCAGTTCAAAAGCATATATATGAACTGAGCAACAGATCCAGTGGAAATAGGGACCTCCCT
>JAYDZK010000039.1:109072-126379 GCA_034509185.1 Euphonia xanthogaster | reverse complement strand
TATTTCTAAATAGCACAAATATTGCTAAAGGTATAGAGTTTTTCCTTTTGTTTTCTAAAAAATACTCGTTCTGTAAGGTCTGGTTGTGCCCCTAACAGTGCTTTCAACTTTCTGCTCAGCAACACCCTGAATCTTCAAATTAACCCTGGAGAAAATAGAGCAAAGCTCAAGAAAATACTATACAAATCAGACCTCCTGAAAAATCAGCATTTACAGGCAATATTTATGGATTTAAGGACTAAAATCCCTGGAACTGCTGTTTAATTTCTCATTTTTATGAGCTCCTGCTTCTCTTTTTTACAAAAACATCCTAATTTTTTCCCCTCTTGCTAATCTTTATAAAACACACATCATTAGTATTGCATGCTTGGTGCTAGATTACTGAATATGCAACACTAACTCTAACAATACTTCTGAGACAGAAACCCGAGGGTATTGGGAAGAATTTGCCATATATCTACATTTTAATCCCTCTCCAAAGGGTTTATACAGCATGGGATTTGGAAATAAACAGGTCTCTTCTGCATGTGCTCTGCATATGATGCCACTGAGTTTCTCCTCCTCATATATGCCTGCATTAAGGATTACAGTATTTCAGATTCTTTTCAACCCCCAAGCCCCTCCACAGCAATTTCCTCATGCCCACATGTTTTCTCCACCACCTAGTATCCCACTCTCCTCTGCAAATTACCCCTCACAAAAACATTGCCAGGTTACTTGCAAGTGGCACATGTTCATTTTCTCCTCCCTTCCCCATGCAAATATCTCCCAAAGCAAATAAACTAAAGGGACAGGAAAAGCATAGCAGGAGGTCTTACCTTTTGATGGTCTTCTTTGTTTCGTTTGTAGAGAAGAGAATGTACCCATTACAGCACCCATTGCAAAAGCTTCTCGTGAGTTTTTGGGGGAAATTTATTTGGCTAGGATTTTTTTTTTATTCCTATTACTCCACCCCTCCGCTGACAGTGAACAAAATCTATGTGAAATACCCCCAAGAACAAAACAAAACAGAGAAAGACCAGACAAGAAAGAAAAGAAGGAAGGAGGAGGGAAGAAGCAAAGCGCTGCAGCTCGGCATTCAGCAAGCGTTAAGCTTTGAGGGTTTTTTTTAAGTCAACACACATGCACTGACTCACAGCCAGCTGCACTGTTATTATTCAAAACAGCTCCCCATCAAAATTTAAATGCTAGGTAGATTCCCTCAGACCAGAGCTGGCAGCAGATGCATCAAAATATTTACTGGAGCACAGCCACATAAACACACAGGCTAATGCTTCCTCCCATTCCCTTATGGCTCCAACCAGCAGCCTGTAGGTCTAGCATGGGAGTATCAGCGCAGCTCTTCCAGTGAATACTAAACTGGAGTCTTGTAGACACGCTGAGGATCTCAGGGGAAGCCGGGGTTGGGCTGGATACCAACTCGGAATGAAGAGAAATCTTCTGAGTGGGAAGCAATAGTGAGCAAGGCATCAAAGCCCCAGCTGCGTGGACTGTGTGCTCCTGCTAATTAAAAGTCTGACAGAAAGGTAGAAAGCAGCAATCTCCAAGTCTTCTCGAGCATAAAAGTCAAAGAAAAATGACTAAGTGCAAAGGGGAGAAACCAAAAATTTCACCACATTCTTCATATCTTTTCTCAAACACCAGAAAGACATGCAAGAAAATTAACTTATTTTTCTGCCAAGTATATATGTGCACATCCTTTTCAAGGATATTAAAACAAAAATCTGTTGAAACAAAACTCTGCAAACATTGGGTGACTAGAACGAGGTAGAGCAATTCCCAGCATTTTTTTCAGTTCTGTCATATTTCAAAAAATCAGCTAGACATTTAGTTATGTTTTCTCAGAAAGTGAAATAGCATGTGCTTAGGCACAGAAGGTGTTAAATACACTGAGGCAGGTCTCAAAACCCAAATTAATTTGCTTCTTGCATGTGGTAACTGAGATTAGGGCAGCATTTGTGCAAATACTGTATTTTTCAGAGGAAATTCAGCACAGAACAAACCACTTCATCTCAACAAGTTTTCTTAGCTTTCCTCTAACTTTGCAGTAGATTTCCTCAGATGCAGATCCTAGCTCCCCAAATGTTGGTGTCCCTGGAGGTACAACCCTGCCTTACCTGCTGTTCACCTGCTGCCAGCATCTGTCTTTGCATGCACAGCTGTATTTGCATCCTTAGTGTATACAAGCAAAGAGCTTCCCCTTAGTTTCTAGATGCAGAAGGCATTGCACAAAACAAATTTATTTTTATTGTTTCATAACTCAGAACACATCAATTGAACTTTTTGTGAGAAATGCCTGGGGGAAGGTGTACTGTTTAAAGACCCAAGTCCTGAGATGAAACACATCAGTTTGCAGGGAATTGCCCAAGACTGGAGGTACACAGGGGCCTTTGTCATAGTGGGAGGACCCTGTCCTAGTTTGTGCAACTTTCCCTGCCTCCCCATCCAGTCCCTACTCCTTCCCCCAGGCTGGCCACAGCTGAGGTCCCACTGCCCTTGCTTCTCCAGTCATCCAGTTCCCAGTGGGGGTCTCTCAGACTACACTGATCTGCACCAGGCACTGAACAGCTGTGTGAGATTAAGCTTTTTAAAAATTCAAATATTTATATTTATTTTATTAATATTTTATTTGCATTTACAGAACAAAATATTACATAGGCTACAGTGTATATGTGGAAAATCACTGTTCTTGGGACTTGTGCATTCAACAAAGGCTGGAGGGTGACCAGAGGCTACAGCCAATGTCTCCAAGATGTCAAAACCATCTAGATCTAGATCTTCAATCTAGACAAACTGTCACTAGCGGAACTCAAGTGTTGCCAAGGTGTAAGGCCCCAAACAACTCCACTGATGAAGTTTTTAAAAGGGTTTACGGTTGCTTATATACGCTGAGTTAGATGCACAGCAGTAGTGCTGACAAGATATTTTCAAGAGATCAAAACAATAAAAAGAACTTTACTGGCAACTTCAGAAAATTGAGGAACTTTGGCAAAAGGCTTAGTGCAACATTCAATCAATACAAAACGCTTCTCAAAGAATTAACTGGGCCAATTCAAGTTAGCAAACTTTAAGCCCATTTGATTCTAAATTCTAAATTAAAAACTAAATTAATTCCAAGAAGAGGGAATTTAGGAGAAAGAGAGAAAGACAGAAGAGGTATAGAAAAAGACATCTATAGCTACCAGCTCCTGGGTTCCAGTGGTGTTCCAATAGAAATTCCAAGAGGAGGTAGGGTCAAGACGTATGAGTGCTTCATGCCCTGTGTCCTTAAAATACCCCTTGGCCCTTCCCCCAGATGGGGCTTCTGGTCATTTGGCCCCTTGGGAGCTGTGTTAGGGGCCCCAGGGGTTGGGTGTGGGGCATTGCATCCAGTGTGCCAGGACTGGCAGCCAGTGCCAGGGTGGGGTGTATAGGGCAGGGCACTGCCTCACTCAGTACATCAGGGATGTACTGAGGCTCTATCTGTAAACCTGCCTGCAGTAAATTCAGAGTTTGGTTCTGACACAAAGGTGCACCTGTCTTGGTTTGAAAAGACAGGAGTCTGCTGAGGAAGGTAGGAGCCTCTCTTGAAATGGAAAATGTAAGCCCCCTGCCTCCAAATTATTTTAATGTTGGAATTAAGGGCATCTCAGGCAAAAATATGGGAGTAGGAGTAACAGTTCTTTACTAGGAAAAATATATTTTTTTAAAATAATGC
The DNA here is from genome assembly GCA_034509185.1 of Euphonia xanthogaster. Lineage (NCBI taxonomy): Eukaryota > Metazoa > Chordata > Aves > Passeriformes > Fringillidae > Euphonia > Euphonia xanthogaster. The sequence goes on along the minus strand of JAYDZK010000039.1, from coordinate 122,682 downwards.
AGTAATACAAAACAACACTGACGGAGTCAGAATAAGACCTCACACTTTGTGGGTCAAGGTGGTGGCACAGTCCCATCCCAGGGGGGCTCAGCCTTCCTGCAGTGCCAGCTGTGGTTCTGCTGGAGCAGTGATCCTGGACAAGGGTGAAGTTTTCCTCTGAAGCTCCAGGGCTGCTGGAGATGGGCCTGGTCTCCCTCTGGGAATGCAGGGGAGAAGAAAGCTGCGCCTCTGGGAATCCAGTGGGCAAAGGCTGCTGTGGTGTTCCCAGGCTCAGATTGTATCCAGGTAAGAATGCTTGGCTCCTCCCCTGGAGGGAGCATCTCCCAATGGGATGATGTAATTTTTATCAGTCATCAGTGACACTCAATGACCCATTAACAGAAGATATCTCCCCAGAGGGAGGACTGGCTGTGGAAGAGATACAGAAAACTGCCCCACCTGGTTTAACAGCTAGCCCATTAACAGCAGATAACTGCTGCCCACTTCTAACAGATGGCAATAGAATACACACCCCTGGCCACATATTGCATTTGCAACCTAAGACAGCATTACCATCAGTCTAGCAAATTGCCTGGGAGTATTTTGCTTTGTCATTATTGTGAATTGAACTACACTACATCTGTGCAGGATGGAGCAGACTTTGTTGCAGAGTGGACGTAAACAGGCTTTGAAGTTCAGATGTGGCACCTGCCCTAAATAGCCAACCAAAACCAGATTGTACCTGATACCTCGCTATAGCTACAGCAATTCCACACAAAAGCAAGCTTAGGAAGGGCAGTTGTTTATTAGTATCTATGCAAACAATCATGGGAAATTCCATCATCCCTGTGAAAACCACAAGGTCTGTGACATTTCTGCCAGGAGTCAGTACACTAAAGTCAGTCACCAAATTAAAACAAAGACTAAATTGTAGCATAAAGCTCACCACTATAGGATACATACACAAGTAATGTAAATTAAGTGGGATTGGGAACAACTGAGAACGTAGTATAATAGTGTGAGCTATAAACTGAAACTTCCTTCCCATGAGACCCATGGGAAAAAATAAGGTTTGTTCTACACTGGGTTTCACAAAGAGAAATAATTTCAGGTAGCTCCCAAGCTGTTAAAATCACTGACATTTTCACTAAATGTTTTCAGGACTTCTGAAATCCTGAAATCTTAATGGGAGCCAAATTCAACTTTCCTCTGACTAAAGGAAAACAGCATTCTTTTGGGGGGAAAAAAAATCTGTTTCTTAAGCCAGTTTTTATCTAGATTCAGCTACATTCCTACATGGCAGAACTATGTAAATCATCAAAGATATGACGTGAAAAATATACTGTTAAGACACTCAAAAACCTTGACAAATCTTGAGATTTCTGCATGTTGCAGAGAATCACCTCTTTTGAAGAATAACTGCACTGTCTCTGTAATATGAATCTCTCAGCAATACAAGTGAGTATTTCCATCTGTAACTCCATCTTAACTTCATTTTTGTGAGAAAATTCACATTAAGGTTACAGCAGATGAAGAATGCTTCCAATAAAAGGGATATATGCTATTCCTCTCCTGCTAGCTGGTGGAATGAATTACTACTGTTACAATTATATAACAACTTTCATCTTGCTGCTGAAGTGCTCCCCAAATCGCATTATTGGTGGCAGATATTTTCAAATTCTGTTCAATACACCAATCCTCTGGAGTTAATAACTTATTAAAAATTCTCCATTTCAAGTACACTGCATGTACCAATGGAAGGGTGGAGACAGCTCTGAGACACATTGTTACACTACTTCCACTTCTGGCAATCCACTAACGTGTGAAATAACCCCAACAAAAGCAAACTCAACTGCATATATTCAGATCAGAATGTCTGCACTACTTTTAATTTACTCATTTGAGGGCAAATGCTTCAAGACTGAGCATCAACTTTTTGTAATACATCACAAGTGTGAGTTTCAGACCAGGTTGGACAGGGCTTGGAGCAACCTGTCTAGTGAAAGGTGTCCCAGCCCCTGACAGGGGGTAGGAACAAGATGGTCTTTAAGGTCCCTTCCAATCCAAACCTTCTATCGAATATGATTCTGTGAGTTGAACAAGCCATGCTTATCTCTCAGGCACAAAAGGGCTGACAGGGAAGCAGCCTCCCTGCTATGCTACCAGGGCCAAACCCTCAGCTGCAGGCAGGAGCAGCTCACCATGCGCTTCAAGGAGCTCTGCCAATTTCACATACATACAGAGGTCAGTCAAATGTTCCCACATTTTTTGCACAGTCCCCAGACAGATATATACAGATAAAAGGAACAACATTTCTCTTGTCTACTGAGCACTTTTCACACATGCAGAAAATGCATTGGCTTTTTGCTGTTCCCCTCTCCTCTACTGGCATCCAGAATGTATTTCCAGGAGTCCAAGAAGTTGAGCCATACTTAGATTAGTGTAAGTAGTATACAAGTTCTTTCACAGGAGACTCATTTTGACCCACAGATTGCATGGACACCAAGACAGGGCATTTATCTTCTTTGGGCAAACCAGATATCTACCTCAGCAATCACAGGGTTCCCAGCTGCTGTCTGACCTGTTTGGATTTCTTGCAGGGGAGACAGTGTTTTACTTGTATACTGGAAAATGGATACTTGATTAACATTCCATGGATCCCTCCTCAGTAAAACCCTGCTGCTGACCTGCACCGAGTGGGAATTTTTTCATCTTTGAAGAGGAGCAGAGTGTCACTGGAGTGCCTCTCAGTGAAAGAAAAGCTACACAAACCACTGCCATACTGTGGAGCCCACATTAACCACCTAGACAATTACAGACTGGCAATTTCTGCATGAAGCTAATGAATAACTTCTGAGAAGTTACATGCAGATCAGTAAATTCCAGACGGCTCTCATTTTTTTTCAGTTTCCCTCTAATTGGCTTCTGCAGCAGACTTATTCCTTGGTTTAGATTTCATTCTTGTCAAACCAACAACAGCAAAAAAAAAAAAAAAAAAAAAAAAAAAAAAAAAAAAGCTAATTTATATGAAACTAATCTTCTGCAATCCTCTCTCAGGAAGATTGTCAACAAGATTTCATTAATTTAGTGGGAAAAGCCCTGGAATACAGCAGCCCTGTGGAACTTACAGGATTCAGGTTGGCTCAGAAGTGGGCAGAGGGCTCTGCAGGGCTCCAGGGTAGAGAAGCACCTACCAGTGCCTTTACCCTCTCCAATTTACAGAAGCCCCTGGATGCAGCAACCTACCCCCCAGCACAGCCATGAATTGCAAGCAAGTTTGTGTATGAATTGAGGCATAGAGAGACAGGAGATGTCAGGTTTCAGCTAAAGCTGCAAACCCTTACTTGACAAACACTGAATGGCATTATCCATGAAGCCATTTCCCCCTATGACATTCAGACTATGGTACCATTTCAAAATCTAAAATACATACTATTTTCTTTTTAATGAGTCTAAATTAGAAAGACTAATATTGTCCTGACCTTTCACATGAAAAAATAAAAAACCCTCCAAATGCACTGAACAACACCAGAGAGAAAAAAATGGGAATGAAGATTCACCGCTTCTGATCTCTGTGGAGTTACTGGCTTCACTTCTGCAAGACACAGAAGTAAAAACACACAAATAAAGTTATTTCTCCCTGCTGTAGGTATTTTAAATCTAAGACTTACCTGACCTCTTACAATAAATAATCTACTGGAGTGCACTGACCTTTCTCAGCCCCCTTCTATGGGCCTGGCAATCTAAACAAAACAGTGTTCTCCAATAACTAGGAATTGTTGCCAATTACTTGGGAAGAGATGAAAAAAATAGGAGTAAAAAGAAAAGAAATCCCTGTTGCATCAGGATCAGCCCTACTCTACCAGGCTAAATTCTAAAGAAAGTCACAATGACAATTTCATAAATTACTGAAATTTGGAAAAGTGTTACACAAAAATTGAGCATATTCTCTATTTTTTTGGGCAAAAAAATCTTTAAAATTCACTCTAAATGTACATTACAGCATATTTACTGGGGATCAAAGTTATTTCCTTAGCCTCCTGATTATTTTTCTCCTTGCTGCCATTTACCTGAAGACTCAGATTCCAAATTGAAATTTAGATTCTGCTTTGTCACATACTTAAGATGCACCGAAACACATGTAGAGCCATTGTTCTAGAAACTGGATATAAAGAAACACATGTATACATCCAGCTGCAGGGTCACCCTCATAAGCAGAGCTCTGGCACAAGTGCTCACAGTTCCAGACAGTGAACACAGGTCAGCTCACATGGCTGCATGCTCCCAGTGCTGCCCAACATCCATGCAGGAAGTCAGCTCCTAGTCCAAAAGGCCAGAAGGAGCTGTCTTCAAGCTCAAGTTGAAGTAGAAGTTTAATTTGGCTAGCCAGGGTCTGAACAATGAACAGATCCCAGAGGCACTTTTTCCAGCACTGAGCTGATATCAAAGAATGGCTTGTGCCAGGGCTAAGCCTGACTTATGCTGGAATTCTCCATTTGAAGTAAGAGCCAAGTCGAGAGGGGCTTTGCCACTCATCTCTGATTCACAAGTCAGCTTCATGGGATAGATATTATAAAGGTACAACTTGATTCATTTTGCAGCATCAGGAAAAAAAAAAAAAGAAAAGTATTCCAAATAATTCCAAAAGTATTCCCAACAATTTAATTTCTTTTTACCTTGGCAAATACACAAACCTTTCTGCTAGTAAATCCATGCTTCTTAGAGAACTGATGCACTCTACATATACAACACCAGGACTTGTGTTCTGATTGTTGTAGAGCCATTCAAAACCAATTTCTACATTGTTTCTTTATTATAAATACTTATTACAATTATTTTTCATACCTTCCTGTCACAGACAAAAAGGCTGTGCCTAGGATTTAAATTACAGCATTCAGTAACCTTGTTTATGCAAATTGATACTTAATATATGAACAAGACATGAATTAGCATAAGTATTCACACATAAAAATGACTGGTCCAGATAGCAGCAAAGGAGATCAGTGGCAGCATATACATTGGAAATTGTTCCACCAGTATACCCAATCCAACAGTAGTAACATTTTTAAAGGAATGTCATATATAAAATATACTGTGCCATGTCATAGGTAAACCTTAGAAGCCACTCGCTGCTCTGGTGACAAGCAACATATCCTTCCACTGGATGACTAAATGAAGTTACAGAGATTCATGGCCTACAAGAATAGAGGACTAACTACTGCTGAGAAAAGCTGTTTTCCACAAAGAGCTTATATGCCCTGACTCTGCAAGATGCTCAACACAGCTCAGAAGCTGGAAATGGAAGGAGTCCAGCTCTAGAAAACAAACTCCATAAGCCAGCAAACTATTATAAGTAGCAAACTTGAAATTTTTAGATAAATTCTACTTATGGATAAATACTCTGTATTTCATATGCACCAATACCAAATCTTTCCTTCTTCACTAATAAGCATCCAAATATCTGACACTAGCTTTATCTTGGGTTTAATCTAGAGGATGAAGTCTAATGCTACCTCATGTCCATATTGCCAGTGTTCACTGTGACTCAGCTCAGTGACTTGCATCGTGTCCAAGCTCAGACAGCAATGGAACTAGAATTCAACAGGTTCCAAAGGAGCTGAAGGAAGGAACACTGGCCAAGCTGTAGGGCATCACATGGGGGGATGAGCAATATAAATAAAATCACTGAGAGGTTTGTTACAGCCAGGCTTTGCCTTTAGTCTCACAATCAGCTTTGCCCACAAATTTAAAAACATATGAAATACTGAATTAGGGTGCAGAGGGTAAGCATACACATAATCAAAGACAACTCTTACTTTTTTCCTAAATTAATTGATCCTTGGCCTGCTTGAAGTTAATAAAGTTTCACTTCACCACAGTTGTCTTCCTGGAACACTGGGAGGCATCACAGGCTCATTACATTTTGGCTGACCTTGAGTGAGCATAATTTCATCCAGCATTTCCTCTCCTCCTCGTGGCAGGTTTCTATCAAGGTGGTGTCTGACCTCCACCTTGCTAGGCAAGTGTGAGCATTGAGGCTGAGAACTCATCAAATCTGAGAAATGTCTCCTGGTTTTGTCAAGAAATCACTTCTTGAAGTCCTGCTGAATTTTTCAGTGATCTCTTGTTCCTTCAGTGCCTGGAAAAATTTCAAGCTTTTAAACTTTTTCTTCAGTATTTTCTCCCTTCAGTTTTCCTTTGCGGCTTTCTCCTATACTGTCCTCAGTCTTGCTTTTTGATCTTTTGATTCTTTCTGTAATCCCATCTGATATGCCTTCACTCATCCAAACCTTCCCAAAGGTCTTTTGGGAGGCTGAATTTGAAAGACTGCCAGGCAGAAACACATCACTTTCCAGTGAATACAGTCTTGACCAGCAGTAAAGCTGTAACAGCCCATATTTTCCAGCCTTATGCATATGTAATTAAATATTCATTCTCACTTTCTGTTTAATGATGGTGACTCCAAAGAATTCAAAGAGTTATTTTCGTTCTAATATTTTCTAATTGATTCCCTTGGGAGGTGGAAAGATTTGAACGAGATGTCCTATCACAGCTTCACTATTTTGAGATAGATAATATGCAGCTTCAGATGTACCACAGTTGTTCACTGTAATTAATACTTCCTTTTCATTTTTTCTGCCATTAATATAACTTTCCCACAGCCTAGTTAAGTGCTGTAGCCTGTATTTTTTTCTATCACTGATGAGTTATTGAAAAAAACACTACAGCAGACATAACGTGTCTTTTTTACAGCATTAGAACTTACTGCTGAATTCCAAAGTATTTGTATTTGTTCATTATGAGTTAAAGGCCTTTCCAGGTCCAAGAATGCTGGGATTAACACATCCCATACAGCAACATTGCTACTGCACAAGGGCTGTTAACTTTGCTTACATGTTTTTAAAGTTGTTACTTGCTTTCTCTTCAACTTACCTTTCAGTAAAGCAGCCCTCTCTTGTGTTACTACTCATGTCACTTATCCAGCCCAAGCTGAAAGACTGAACAAGCAAATCACAGACATGACCTTGCTTTCTTCACTGCACAAATGACAGCCACAAAGCCTGCCATGTTTACAGAAACCAAGCTCGCATTTATCTCTGTGCTAATCTGTTGTAAAGTAAGAAACACTTCAGCTAACCTCATGATACTATTCTGCTAAACTAGACAGGTTGTCTCTTCTATGCTTTTGTCTTTATGGCATCAGCTTTCAGCCAGGTAACAATCCCTTTAGCTTATTAAATTTTAACAGATGTAAAAAACCAGATCAGCTTCTTGGGGACCCAGCTGTATCAGAAGTTCAGGTGAGGAGGGTGGAGCAGCCATCATCAGAAGCACACAGCCAGCAGGCCCTTGACTTCTGAGACCCATGGATCATGCTCTACTTTAGGTTCAGTTCTGTGGGAGTATTTTGTACAAAACAACTACTAAGGTGGGTTACTTAGGACTCTGGACATCAGGGTTTTTTTAACCATTTAATCTTAATGTCCCAACCTTTTAATCTATTTTCAGAGGGTAAAGACAGGCCCAAGATCTGTCACTTTCATAGTAAAAGACCTACTAAAAGGAAGACAGGAGCAGCCACTGCATATGGCAAATGCTGACAGAAACCCTTGTGCTGGTGGCATAAGGATACAACACAAACATGCACACTAAGACTGTACCAGTCAGCCTTGCTGGGGTTTCTGGATCCCACTTGCATCTTCTCAGGCATGATTAGGCAGCAAGCAGCCTAGACCTGCATTTTCAACTGATGCATCATGACCACAAAATTCATCAAGAGTCTTGGTTATAGAATCCAGTTGAAAGCTCCTGAAAAGCAAATCTGAAGGTGTTCACTCACATAAAACAGTAATTAATATTTCAAACTAGTAGGAGTTGAGGAATAACAAAGCCTAACACTGCTGCAGTGCAGCTCTGGCACATTATCAACCTCTAAACCAAGAAAAGCTGCATATCAATCCATCCAGTAATCACTGAATTATCTCTTAAAAAAAACCAGACAATCAGACCTACAGAAAATTTTGTCTCCCTGAGTAACTCCTAACAGATCATCTTACGGGCTTGCAAAACAAGGTAGAAGCAAACTGCAAAGCCAACTGGCTATGACTAACAACTAATTAATTGCATCTCAGAGCAAAGCCCAAGCAAAGAAATCTGGAAATTCATCAGTTCTGAGAATGCTGGTAGCCAGAAAAAAAGTGGGCAATGCAAATTTTATCCCTTATTTACATTAGAGACTTTGGACAGTACAATTGGCTTGAGTGTAGGGTATGCTTTTGTGGGTGAATTATCAACAGAAACCACCTCGCAGTCTTAAGACAAGGACTCTAAAATGTGCTGTGTCTTCCTTGCTGAAATTACTGAGTCTCATTCATCTCAGAAGAGCAGAATTCATCAGTAAAACATACCATTTTGTCCCAGTTAATGCTGGGACATTTCTCAAAGTCAGTCATATTTGCAAACAGTTTGTGGATTTAGCTATGTTATGACAAATGACAAATTTCACCCAAGATACTGCAATATGTCACTAATGTCCTATTAATAAATATCCTGACATAGTTACTTTCTTTTGTTTCTTAAATTTAATCCATGATGGTACAAGGTGAGTGCTGCGCACATACAGAAACAGTGGGAACAGCACAGGATATTGCTGAGTCTGATACATTTATCTCAGAATAACTCTCAATAGAAATCAAAACACTTTAGAACCAGAATGACAATGACAAAAGCTACAGCATTTGTATTTGATATAGTAGCTCAGCACAAAATTCTGGAGAACTCACATGACTTAGCCCACAGCCCAGCTGCAAACCGTAGCCACAGCACTACTAAAGACGTTTCTGTCCTTCATCCCTTCTCCCTGAATTCCCCTCTCCTTTCTGGCCATGGGTATTCCTGCAGCAAGGCTCTGCAAGGCACTGCCCAGTTGCAGTGGCCTAACAGGAGTGCACTGCACAAGGATGGCCTTGGGCCCTGGTACTGAGGCCCAGCTGGAATATTAGTTTTTTGCACCTTCTCTGTAATTACCAGTGTGTCAGCTCAAAATTGCATGGCAGAATTTCAACTCATTTTTAGTTCTGTGGAAGAAGATTGTGGCTTTTTAAAAGTTCACTTGATATCAAAACAGCCTAGAAAGATCAAACGTAATTAAAATCTTCTTGTGGTTATCAGAAGTTTAATCACCAGCAGCCAGTGAAGGAAGCTGCAAATAACACCTTCACTGCCAACAGAAAAAACAACTCAGCTGCTCCTGGCCTATAGAGCTGGCCTCGGGGTTTGATAATGTCTGTACTTTTACAAGTTACTTATTATGTATATAAGCACGTGGAGATATCACCAGCTGCCCAAAAGCACAAGAAACAAACTATGTCTAACTTCTAACATTTATTTATGTATTTCTAGAGAATTCCTCATCAGGTGTTTATGCTCAAAACAAAGTTTTCAACTTGCATAGAAATTACCATAACTGATGCTGCTCCAGATGGGTTTGCAACCAGACGGCAACAGACTTACATGTTACAAGGGCATGACGTCTCTCTCTAGCTCCTCTTTAGTAATATTGAAAGGCGACTGCATGGGCCTCATTGTTTTCAAGTTATGTAGAAAAATTTCTAGTAAAGTAGTAGCTCAATAAAGACAGAAATAAAACATTTTTTATGCTTTCTCCACTTGTAAAAAGAAAGGAAAACAGGAGCAGTCATTGCACCGTGTAGGCTTCAATAGACAAAAAACAAGCTCCATGTGCAGTACATGAACAAAGCATGTCAGACTGTACAACCCAACCATTATAAAATACAGGTTTCATTTCCCCCTCCACCCTTGATTTTATGTGAGCTTGTAGAGCATAAGTACTGCTTTGTGGTATCAGTTAATGACTTGTTCAGAAAAGGGTATTTTCAGGAACAGCTCCCAGAATTACAGTGGCTTCTTCGTCGTTGTAACACATAGAAATAGAGTACTTAAACTGCAGTGAGACACCCAGTGACAGCATTTCTAACTCCAAGCTTTCTATCTCCAAGTTTCTATCTCCTCTCTCTTCAGTATTACATGTGATAACCTTCCTTCAGAAAGAGTTTATTTTTTCCTAGAATGAAACAGCTCTTAGTCGATACTCCTCTTTTCTCATGGTCACTGAAAACTCAAATTTCTCTCTCTTCAGTGGGGTTCCAACGCCTTCCAATTTAATACCGCCTGCAAATTTCATTAATGTCCTGTATAACACATCTTCCCAATCAGCAACAAACTTGAATTAAGCCCTGCAATTGATTCTGGCAGCTCTCCACCATGCCACCCCGTCTTCCCATGTCATTGGCCCCCCTTTGTGTCACATCTTTCAGCCAGACAGCCACAGCACCATGGTCCTACTTTAGGCCAACTGTGACTTCTCATGGAAATCTGAATGAGGAAATATCAACCGAATTCTTACAATCAAAATGTATCACATCAGATGCATTCTCTTCACCCACTGAAGCATTTACAATAATAATTGAGTCAAAGTCAAGTGGTCAAGACCAACAGACCAATTGGTCAAAACCTATTTATAGATAAAACCTGAGACAGAGCACTGGAAAGAATGTTAAAGAGGTGTCTGAAGAGAGGAAGTATTTTTTAAAAATGCAGTGCAATCCAGCTAAACTACTTCAACAGCAATCGCATAATCAGCAATGCTAGACTAATTATTATTTAAAATAAAGAAAGAAGAGGGAGACAAATGTTGTTAGTCAGTCACTATGTGAAGATTCAGGGTGGATCTGGGGAAACTATTCCTCTAGTTCAAGCAGTGGGCATGGCAGCCAGTGCAGAGGCTACTGAACAGGCTTTGGTGATGGAAAGTCCAGAGCAAGTAACCTCCCAATTCATTACTTGTACACAAACCCAGTAACTGGAACCTCTTGTCATTGTCTAGAAAAATCACTGGTTGACCCTGAGCACCCCATTTAATATCTTCAGGGCTCATTTGCATCCCAGCTGTTTTGCATGTCACAGGTTGTGATGCTTAATGATGCCGTGCTGTGTGCAACACATGGACTCTGAGTGCATCAGGCAAACGAGGGATACACACAGTGAGTAAAGCCAGCTCAGGCCTGGCCCAGCACAAACGCACCAAACTGAGGTCTGCCAATTCAGCTGCATTTGCACACCATGCACCAAGCACCATTTCTGCTACAAACCTGGAGCCGTAAGATCTCTTACCTGAGCTGCACTGATGGCAGAGCACAACCCGGAAGTGATGGCCAGCAGCAGTGTGGCCCCAGGGATCCGCAGAGAGCCCAAGCTCTTCTTTGAGAGAAAAGCTTTGAGAAGAAGAGCTCTTCTTTGAGAATGGGCTTCATCTATTCTCATGATGCTGCAGTAGATTTCCAACAAATGCACCATTACCACAAGTGTTAAGAGACTTACAGCAGTTCTTTATGATGATCCACATTTCACAAACAACCTAAATTATTTAACAGAAAATTTCCAAAACATGGGAATTCCCATAATATGATCTCGAATCACCAAAGCAGCAGTACTGTGAGGCTCCAAACTCAAAGACACTGCAAAGGGAAACTCACTTTTGCCCCATACAGAAACCCTTACAAACTCTGAACTCCTTCAAGTTCTGCATTGCCCTATTGTGCAACAAGTGTTTAATAAATGTTGTTTTACAATTATCCCTGCTTATTTTGAAGACTTAAAAAAGCACATTTTGCTCTAATGCATTCTGTTTTCATTAGAGCTAGCACTTTAGGAAAGTGCTAGAAGTACTGAATAGCAAACATCAAACAATATGTAAAGATAAGTAGTATCCAGGCTGTCAATATACGCTAACAAATATTTTGCATCAATTTCCACCGAAGCTTGACTTAGGTTTTGAAATACATCAGGATACATCCTACACTGGCAAAGTCTTAAAGCCATCAGAATTCAGGGAAGACATATAGCCAGCTGCTCATATTAATCAGTTATGACCTGACTTGGATGTAATCCAGGCTTCTATTATTTGTTATTGACATATATATGCTTGTAAGAATTCATGGCTGAATGGGCTGTTTGGGACCAATCTGGCTAGCTATGGACCCCAGCCCACATGATCTTACATGGACAAAGGCAAAAGACAAGAAGCGCTCTTCTCCACGTGGGGACAAATATCCTCAGTTTATTCCCAGGAGAACCACCAGATGGAAAAAAGAGCCAGGCCAGATGCTTCTAGGGGGTTTTAAGAGCTGGGAAAGGGGGCTGGAAGAGAGGGACTACAGCCAATGGGATACAAGTGAGGAGGGCGAGGGGAGGGGTAAACCAGGGAGAGACCACCACACTGACACTTGGGGTGGGGGAGAGGGGAAGACCATGTGGTGGTAGGATACAAATCATGTGAACAGTGCAAATTACCAAACACCCAGTGCAAACAACTAAATAACTATTTAGTGCAATACAACACCTCCCCCTTTTCTGTTAAAAAAAAAAATAAAGGAAAAAGCATCAGCTTATTTCTGATACAAATTATGAATTTGTCCACCACTCATGATTTGTGGGCCTGCCAGTTTGCTTGAGGTCCACAAGCTCTGTGCAGTTGACTTCTGAGGTAGTGGAGACTAAACCGTTGATAGCTTTTAAAAGTATGCAACATAGAATTCTGAATGTTAACATGACTAGAAAAAGAACAACAAAAAACAACAGAATTGTCCTAATTATAGAAGTCCACCACCCCAGGAGTCCCCAGTCCTTGAACAGTCCGCTAAACCAGTCCTTGAATTCCTGCTTGACTTGTCCAATCAGGCTTTTCACTTCTCAGAGAGTTGCGTGGATGTTGGGTGCTTTTGATGTTAAGTTCAAGCAACAAAGTCCTTCAAATTCCTGGCACTCCTGCCCATGCAGCAGGAGGAGGAAATCTACAGCTGCATGATTTTGGAGTGTGGCCTGCCTGGTAATCTGCTTGTCCTCTAGGAGGGAGCCGATGGCCGTGGATGTCAAGTTTGCTTGTTTGACCACCCAGCACTCTATGTGGCCCAATTCACCAAGAGCTTTGGCTGCTGCAACCCATGGAAGGAACAGGGATGCAGCGATTTGCTTTGACTTTGCCCAATGAAAAATTTCTGGATCGCAATTTGGGTCCAGAGTGTCAGTACTTCTCTTTTGAATTTTGCTGAGTGAATTGTTCTTTCAAGTCCATTTGCCAGTCATGGTTTGGTTGGGTGTCAACAGGATATGCTTAATCAATTTTTCCTAATATTTCTGCCTCATTTGTAAGGACTTTAAAAAGAATATTAAACACAAACCACTACATTTATTTTTACTTGATTTTGTTGTCTTATTTAAGAATTCTATTTGGATTAATACAAGAAAATCTAATGTCTTGCAGCTCTGAAAAGTTTATGGGAAATGACTGGATGTAAGACTTCTCTTTGAAGTGAAATATTTGCATAGAGACAGCTCTAGCAATGCCTGTTGGGCAGACTTCACATTTCACTACCATAAGGTACTAGAGGTGATTATTAATAGTCCCTCAAAGATCCTTCGTTACTAGAACTTAATGAACAATTGCTTGTAAAAGAAGGTAGACTGGACTGGGAAAGAAAAAGAAAGAAAAAGAAAGAAAAAGAAAGAAAAAGAAAGAAAAAGAAAGAGATCGGAAGAGAGATCGGAAGAGC
>JAYDZK010000039.1:96188-108972 GCA_034509185.1 Euphonia xanthogaster | reverse complement strand
AAAGAAAAAGAAAAAGAAAAAGAAAAAGAAAAAGAAAAAGAAAAAGAAAAAGAAAGAAAAAGAAAAAGAAAAAGAAAGAGAAAAAGAAAGGATTTGCTTTTGCTTTGCACCTGTCACTGCTATGACAGGAATAAATAACTGATGTAAAAATTACCTTTTGGAAATGTGTAGCACAATTTATTCTGTCACTGTAAGAAAGATATATCTGTCCTGAAGCTCACATTATTTACTCACTCTATGAGTGTTACAAGAAGCAACCGCTCAATAGCATGTCATCTCATCCACCTCAATTTCACCTCAACAGCTGCCCAGCTCCTTCATTCAGAAGGTAATTTTCAAGATCAGAATTTTCTGAGATCAAGATTTCCTTACAGGCAAAAGAGGCACATGATGTGTTTACCAAGTATAAAATAAGTTAGCAGGAATTAAAGTTGGAACATGAAGAACATTACGTAAGCTGAAAGTCTGGCATCCTATTATTGAGAAAACTTCAGAAAATCTAGAAAGAAGACTAAGAAAAAAACAGCCAGTGAACAGCAGGCTAACAGGATACAAAGCATGCTTAAACACAAAGCTGTACAATACACAACTATACCTTTTTCATCAGACTGATGCCTTATCAGCCCTAAAATGACAAGCCAAACAAGACTAAAATGATAAAAAATTGATAAAATGATAAAATGATAAAAAGGAGTTACCACTTACTGAAGGTCCACCAGGTGCACTTAAGGCAGAATGAACACATGATACATAGCTTTGACACTTTTATAAGTTTAGAAAATTAGCATAATTGCCAAGAATCCCCAATTAAAAGTATGGTTAATGAAGTAATTCCCCTTCTTAGTTCAGCCCCTGCTGAAGCTTCCTCCTTGCTTCTTGCCCCATATTGTTTATATCTCAATACATGGGAAACTAAAATGCCCTTGATTCACTGAAGAAGCAAGATTAGAACAGGATTCCAGAAATGTGGTTGACAGGGTAGAAGTACTGCAGTTAACTAAGACATTTTACAATAATAGTCTACAGAGCTATGCCTATATGAAAAATACATAAAAAGCAAAAATCTTTTGGCATCAAGACTAGTTAAAAAAGCCCATGAGTACTGCCAAATGAAAAATTTCTAGGACTGCAGTACCACTGTACATGTATTGCAGTGCAACACATTTTCTCTTGTTTCTCCCCTTGCAATTCCCACAGCAACAAGAAAGCCGGAAAAAATTATAAATTTTGTCTGACTTCACATGCGCACACGTCACATATATGCCCACACCTCCATTTCAGTCAGGACAGGCGAGCAATATATTACCAAGTCATGTTACATGAAGAATGGTAAGACAGATAAATCTAAGTCTGATGTTTGGCACAAGAGACAGACAAACTAAAGGGAAAAAAAATCAGCTTTAGTTACAGGAAGGCTCCAAATGGGCTGTGTTGAGAGCACACATGTAGATAATCCCACCACAAAGGCAGGCATGTGTCTTCGTATGTCCCCACTGGCCTGGCTGCATGCAAAAGAATGCATGAATCTTCACTTACCGACAAACCATCAACCTGTTTCCCTTATAGAAGAACAATATGATGATAAAGAATATGGTAGTTTATCCTCTCTCAGCTGCACCAGCTCACAGGAAGCCAGAAGTCCTTCTCCAATGTGCGTTCACCCAGTTTTAACTCAAAACCTCTCCCTGCCCCCAAACTAGCTATAGCTGCCAAAGAGTAGGGGGAAAAAAGCTTCATGAAACATAAAAGGAGCTCTTCAAAACCTTTTTAGAAGGAAAAACTGCTGAAGTCCATTCAGAAGGCAGAAGCCTCTTCTCAAAAACAGTGACCATCAGAGGGAAGTGCACAGTTAATTATTCAGTGATAAAACCTCATCTCCATATGTATGCTGACCACTTAACACAGCGCCTAGAATGCTGTTCATCAAACATATGGCTCCTCTGACCTCAATTATGGCTCTCATATAAGTTACTTCTGAGAAGCTATTCCAAAGTTCTGTTGGAGCTGTGAACAAAGGGTTGGAATAATGGAAGTTCAGATTTATATAATCCTTTGAATATCCAAAGTGACCTTACAAGGTCAGAAAAATAATTTCAGAACATACCAAAATGTTCATGCAAAGGTTTGAGCATCCCTGCAACTCCTGTGTCAACAACAGCAGTTTGCTATTTGTTTCAGGCAATAAAATGTGAAATAACTAGACAAAAATACTTGATATACTTTATGATGCAAGTAAACTTATTAGAATTTTTCTTCAGAAAAATCTGATCCACTGTGGCCAGATCTTTTGTCTGGAGTATAAGCTTTTAAATAAATTAATACCAAAATACATAAACTGATAATCTGTGGCTGAAACACAACCATCTCTTAAAAAACCTTTTTTTTCTTCACTTGATTTACAAAACCAAAAGATAACTAGGTATACACGAATATTTATAAGGGAATGCTCACACAACATTGACAGTTTTACTAAACTTTACATAAGCTGCACAAGTAGACTGAAAAACAGTTTGGCCATGTGACATAATACCAGTAACACTGCCATACCTGCAATTCAGTTTCATTTTCTCGGGTCTCCTCCCAGCACTTACTGACCAGCGCAGATTTTTTGCCAAGTCCCTAGCACACTGCACCAAGACATGCAGGATCCAACACCTTTAAGGCAAACTAGAAAGTGTACCTTTTTCCATTAATCTCCGCTGTGTTGATTTCTGGCATATGAAATGGAATCAACTATCACACCCTAAAGCAGGGGTTCCAGCCCCTTCTACTGTTGTTGTTTATGAACTCGCAGGCATGCTCATTTAAAGGTCTTTCTGACCTTCTGGTACTTTTGCATAGAAGTCTTGACATTCAGTGCACAAAGTGGACATGCTCAAACTTTTTGGCAGCTGGGGAAAAACCTGTTTTTAATTCCCCACACCTTGCCCTCAAACTTCATTTCCCCCATTTTATTGCAGCAAGTTAATATCACCACCTCTCTCTCACCAATCTTTGCACATCCACCCCCACTTACTTGCTGGTGTGAGGAACAATGAAGAGCAATGAAGAAACACGTGGCTATTGCAGCCTTTCCTTAATGCCACACCCAGTAAATCCACAGGGAGATTACTGACAGCTTCCACATGCTCAGGAGATACAGTGGAAAGCCGTGCCAGCCCCGCCCGGTCCAATAGCCCCACTGATTCGCACTGCGGGCTGCCTCGTACACCAGCCAGGAGCCAGTTTTCACTATTCATCCAGCCCTAACCAGGTAAGCCTGGTGCTCTCTGCTATTTGCACATCTCCGTTCCTTTTCTTTTCTTTTTTTTCAGGAATATACAGTCGGCTAGATCTCTGAGAGACAGAAAAAGAACAATTTAAACCAGCAATGGCACTGATGTGAAATGGTGCAACTTTACTTTTGTGGGGTCCATGGGTTTGAATCAAAGCTTCAAAAATTACTCACCCCAGCTATAGAAGGGAACAGAATGCAATCTCTTAAAATACATCCCTCAACAAGCAAAGAGACGAGAGAACATTACTGCTTACAAATGCCACTGCTTACATATCCACAGAGAGACATCAGCCCTCCAAGTCTGAAAGAGCTGTGACAAACGCCACAGGCAGAAAGAACATTTGGGTAGAAAAATGAAAATGCAGAAAAAATAAGACAACTAAGACCTGTTAGGTTGCTGGGATATTCAGAATGAAAAACAGGATATAAAGATTGCTTCTTTGTATTCTAGTTAAATAGACACACTTTTATCCCTGCAACTACTGTTTCCTTATTTCCTTGTATTTTAATTTTTAATAGGAAAAAAAATATTTAGAACACTTGAACTTCAAAGAAAACAGAACCAACCCAGGATTGCATCCATCACTATTTGCATGGGCATAGAGTATGACCATGTTGGTTATTGTATTAAACCCCAATAATATTACTGCAAAAAAAAAATTAAATGCCCAGATGACTTTAATTTTTTCAGAGCTGGTATTTAAACAGTTTTACTCTATCTTTTTGAAACATCATTAAAGAAAATTTGGGGTTTTTTCTTGTTAATTTGGAACTTCAAAAAGAATATGACAGCAGCAGTGAAATAAAGATTTTGATACCAGTAAGAGTTTTGTCTTCATGGATGTAGAATTTAAATTGTCAGACTTTTGGAACATTTATTGACTATAAAACATAGTCAGTCAAGAATAATTGTGTCCCTTGAGACACCTAAAAATTTGTTTTATTGCTTTTTAATTTTTGTCTCATGTAATTTTCTGCAATTTAATCATAGTTCAGTGACTTCATCTGCAAGGAACAAGAAAGCTTTTGCATTAAGGATGTACAACAAATGAGTCTCAGTTCCTTAACCGCCCTGTTACCTTACTGGTGCTTCATTTGAATACATGGATGCCCAAAAATTTAAATCATATTTACGATTTCTTCACAAAAAATTACATAAAGAACTGAAAGCATCATAGTCATTGCACTTTCTGGAAAAGACAGCAAAAATAATGAATCATCATAAGTTACCATATAAAAAGAGAGGATGTTTGCAGACAAAGCTCTCTGTGTACTCAGAAAAAAGAAGAAATAGCACTGAAGTGCTACATGTTTTTTTCTGTCACATGATGCGATACTGTGCACAAAAGCAACCTTCCCAACTGGGGTAAGACCAAAGGAGTCATTATGAAAGACTCACAAGATTGGATGAGATTTGGATGACAGAAGGGTGTTATTATTCCCATTTAAGACTTGATAGTGGCTAGCAATATACTCCACGGCAAGGGGAATTCAATCCCTGGACACAGACCTGCTACACGAACCAGCAAATACATCAGCCAAATAAATGTGGCTGCAGAGCCTTGGTATTGGCTGAAGAATCCGCTTGAAAGTAATTTCTTAGTATCTGTACAGAAGGAAACACTTGTATAGGCTCTTTTTCTTCCTATGATGAGAACAGTAGTGAAATTGTACTGCACCTCAGAAACTTCCCTTTGTCTTAAAGTACACATTCCTGCTTGATACTTGATCGTCCCTGTGAACCTTTGCTGTTAAAAGCATGTCACACAACTTGTATCCCAAGATAAAAGTCCACCTTCTACCAAACACTTCAAAAGACTCTCTGCAAGCCTCAGTTTATAAGCATTTCTAGTATCCCAGGGACTTTCAGGAGTGAGAGTGATCCAGCCCCCTGGCCAATCCTAAAGCAAATCTCTCAAAAGACAGGCTGAACAGACTCAGCACCTCTAAAGCCTGTCGAAGGTTTGAGGGGCAAGAGACTGATTCCAGAGCACAAGCAAATGCCATATAGCAAACTTCCTCAATTGTCTCAAAAGATTAAATGAGACAAACTGGTTCTTCAAGACCTGTTCTTCCTTTGAGACAATTTTCAATTTCAATCAGTCCATATTCATAATTTGGGTGTCCAGTCTACATCCTCAAAAGTAACTTGCCTATAAAAACTGGACAAACATATGTCATTCCATGTGAACGGGGCACACAAATGCAGTTTGTGCATATTAATTACGTTTTTCTAGCTTCAGAAAATTGACACACTAAAGGAAAAATTACATATCTCTAGGCAAGTAAAGAGTCATCAGGAATATATATTTTATAATGCAACCAGCTTTAAATACAAAGGGATCTTACAAAAATTACCACATTAAAAAGAATCCCTATGTGAACTACAACCACTGTAATAAATTAAATGCTAATACTCAGTTCTTACATTGGCACTACTTGAAAATTTGGCCATGTAATCTTGATCTTACCATTGCTCTTGTAAATCCACTGACACCAAAGGAGTTAGGCTGGATTTTCACCCAAGGAATAGTAATTTTGACCCACACTTACGTCAGTTTTGTTGGAAGACATGCCTTGTAAATGTCATCCCTCTCTCTCTCACTTTATTGTTTCTTTTTTAGGGAAACAGTGTAAAATCCCACCAGTCTAAATTTCAGAGAATTCTCCTCCTATTAGGAGAGGAAAAGACCTTACACACGTTGATATAATTATTTCCCATAGGTTCTATACAAATCCAAGAATTTAATTTATGAAAGGTGAGGCAATGCTCCTCTTGCAAAGCCACCACCCTAAATTTAATTTTGTAGAAGCAATTAAAGTCAAGAACGAGTAAATTTAGCTCTTCTCCTAAGAGACAGTGGCAGTCTTAAACATACGCACAGGCACTTGGTTATTATATGTGCACTAGGATAACAGTCATTAATGAATACTAATTTGCTTTAATTTTTCCTGTGGCTTTGGCATTGAGCCCTGTATGGTCTGGCTGCACCACTAATGCCAGGGAGAAAGCACTAGACACTGCTCTGTGCTGAATCTATAAATGCTGTCCAGTTTCTCACGCTACAAACTCATCTATACCCTTAGTTTGTGCAGCTTTACACAGAACAAACATTCAAAGCTATAAACCAAATCTTGGGAGACTTTTGCACAGAATTTTAGATTTATAAATAAGCCTTTTTAACGTTCCAGTTCCTGCTAAGAAAATGGATAATGATACACAAATTTCCAAGCAGAAGTCAAGCTGGCAAAATTTAAAAAGGAGCAGGAAAGATCTGGGAAAGCCAGGCTCACTGCCTAACGGGCTTCAGACTGATGGCAAAAGTAGCTTAAAATTTACTGAAGTACAGTAGGAGCTGCATGGCAGCAGTGACTTCAGGTTTGGTGCTATCACCCCCCTTCAAAACTTGCATGGGGACTGTCAGCCTAGTAGCCTAACCCCTGGGCAAAGTTAAATAACTTGCCATTGCATCTTTGAGGAAAACATCACTGTGCCATTCAAATACATCTCAGTAACTTTGAGATGTTACTCTGCTTTTTATAAATCCAGCTGTTTCTGAAAGGGCTCGATCCCCATGGTCCTTAATGCCAGTGGCAGCCGCTCAGACCTCTGTGTTTCCAGTCACTGCTGAAGATCACCAGCACCCACTTATGAGCAAATTTACAGGGAAGAACAAGAAATGAGGAGCAATGACTCTAGTCCCAAAGAGTACTGACAGGATAATTAGTTGGAGACAGGGAATGGCACCCCCAAAACCAGAAGGGAATAAATGTGAACAAGTCAGAGAAAAAAAAACCCTGATGTCTGCGTATGCATATGGGGTTTATGAAATGGTATTTTGTCCAAGATTACCTTGCATAATTAAAATTAGATTTCTCATCACCCCCTTCCCATTCTTTTCCCCTGTGGCAATGCTCTACCAGATCCTGACTCCATGTTGGTGCTAAGACTGACTTGATTTGAAGAGAAATTTTCTCATTAAATATGACAGTAACTGCCCATCTTTCTTTCTCAGGGAATAAGCATTCAGAAGAGGTCAGAGGTCAGTAACAATTTAAGTATTACCTGCTCACTAAGATATCTCACTAGCAGACTTCCAGATATGTAAGGATTCATTTTGAGAGTATAATCACACAGATCTGTTTTCAAATGCAATACTAAATCTAATTAAGGTACCAAAACGAGGATTTAAACACAAAAGTAGATGTTTTCACATGCATGAGTATCCAGCCAGGTATTATCCTAAAGTGTCCTTATATTTTAAAAAGGTAGATATTCCATACCTGATAGCAAGTACACAAACATAACTCATTGGCTTCTTGGTCTGAAACATCAGTGAAAATATCTAATATAAAAGGTCATTTCCAAAACTGAATTGATCATAAGAAACTGAAAGAAGAGGAGCTGTTTTCTTATGTGTAGCATGACTTTTGTGAAAAATGTCCTTTTTTGCCCAATTGTAAATTAAAGAAGTTTCATTGGAAGGCCGCATACTCACCATAACAGCCTGAATTGGTGTGAATTTTTGCAGTAGCGGCATCTCTTGTGCAAGACTTTATGCACGAAGATGCATGTACAGACATGCAAAAGTCTGTAAACCACTGAATATCTAAAACCTCCTTGAGTTCGCTGATTCAGTATATCTGCTTTTGGGGCCTAAATACAAAGAAGGTAAGAGCAGAATCAGGCCATTTCACTGTGCTTTCTGTAGTTCCACCAAGATTTCAAAGTTATTATTTAAAATTACCAATTTGTCATTTAAGCCCCAAATACTGCTAATAGCAGATTACACATTAAATTGCTCTAACAGGTCTAACTCCCACACAGTGAACACTGCAACACAGAATGGGAACCCCAGGGAAATCTGATTCCCAGACAGGAATGTTTAGACTGTGAAGCTGCAGAAAGAAAAAGAATACCCAATTGTGGTGCTGTTTGCAGGTGTCCCAGGATGAGGGAAGAGATGAGAATCTTGATTCCATGTTTCAGAAGGCTGATATATACCAGAGAGTCTGAGACAGCTGGACTGTGACTGGCCACTAATTAAAAACAACCACATGAGACCAATCAAAGATGCACCTGTTGCATGCCACACCAACAGATAATTATTGTTTACATTTCATTTCTGAGGCCTCTCAGCTTCTCAGGAGAAAAAATCCTAGCAAAATGATGTTTCATAAAATACGTCCGTGACAACCAATAATTTGAACATGGAATAATAATTTTTCCCAACAAAAGTCTACTTCAAGAGTAGCTTATTGGAATAAGGTAGGGGATTAACCTATATCCCCTCAATTTCTATTTTGGCATGGCTCTTTTTTCCTTAGCTCACTGTCAGCATGGAAATTCAGGGCACCAATAAGCAGAACCAAAAAAGTTCCAAATTGTCCTGGGGATTTGCTACTGCGCTGATTCTCAATCATTCCCGATTGTTTTCATCTTCAACCTTGCTTCTACAGCATGCAGTTAAAGCTATTTACCTTCCCATTTTTGCTACTATGTCTCATAAATAAACACATGCCTTCGTATCTTCCATATCTCTTTCTTAGTGCCTTCTGTTCTAATTCCCTGTCCTCTACCACTCCTGTGACACTATGCACTTTTAATTTTTTTTTTTAGCAAATGAGGATTATACAGTTGAATTATACTGCTCATAAAATCTTGGCATAGAAACCTGGTTGTAAAAAGCCACCCTGGACAGTTCTACTTAGATTGTTTTCCTCTGTGCAAAACCATTCCCTAAAGAATTGTTTCTATCCATCTTTTTTTTTCACCCCCAGAAAAGTAATTTCTAAAAATATTATGAGAATAACTGTAAAACTCTTCATAATTATTACATACAATACAATATGAAAAAAAGAATGTCTGCATTTGAAACGTACAGTTATCTATGGCAGCACCTGAGTCACTACAGCCTTTCCCTGAATGCACCACAATTGCCATAGCTCAAGACTATCTTAAAGTACATAGCAAATATTAATAAGGCAAGAGAATGTTTGAAATAAGACTTTGAGCATATCCATTTTCCCAATATGAAAGAGAAGATGAACAATTTTTGGTTAAAAACATTTGCAGAAATATAAGGAGCATATGTTACTGTGCTTCCCCAGCCTCTTCACTGAACTGTTCCCAGGATACTTTTTACTGGTAATTTGTAATAATATATTGTTTGATTTAGTTCAAAAGCTCTGGGAAAACTTATGTCCCAGGTGTGCATAAGCTGCTTCCCTTAACAACATGCTCTAGGCTTTGAAAAATCCCAAAATGTCTCCCGTTTTGGTGTGTTCCACTGGGGGAGGCAAAAATAAATTATTGCAGAGCAGATAGTTCTGCTAGTGAAAGTGCACTCATTCTGTGGGCACCTGCCTTAAATTGTGCCATACAAATGCCCACCGCAAACTTCTGCAGTAAAATTGTCCAATTCTTAAACTCCATTTCAGGTTGCAAGCAGAGCCCTCAGCAAAAAATAAAACATTTTTCAGCAATTATCTGTCTTTGCTGAGTGATCAGAGGACTCAAACTGTTCATCTCAAACCTAGAATTTTGGAAGATTTTGAATGTGAGTTTGCTAAATATGCTCAGTATAATGAATACTTGGGCATACAAGTGGTGCTGTGAGCTATCAAGAGCCCCTGGACTACAAAAGGAGAAAAGATACAATATAGAAGCATCTCCATAATTGTCTTCACTGTTCACCAGAGCCTTTTAGCTGTCTCTTTTCTTTACAATGATGATATCGGTGTTAGTGAGAGGAAACAGAAGATTGTCGGAGTAATTAGCTGAATTCAAGAAGAGATGTCATTACCTCAAGGAGGATAAAAGCTGTAGACAACTCCCAGTAGGTAAATATGCTCCACAACACAGACAAAAGCCCATTCTCAGGCTCCTCATTTACCACATGCCAAGAATGGTTTACACTGTATTATCTCAGATATAGACCTTGCTCTTGCCACTAGTTTATGCTGCATTTCATGGAAGACAAAAGATCACTACAAACTACACAAGTACCCCAGTGATCATTCCAAGCAGAGATCGTTCCAAAGACAAAGATTTCCCATTTCCGTTAGGAGGACAAAATAAAAGCAAAGATCTGTCATTAGTCACCAACAGACCTTTTCAATACAATAAAAATGTACCACTAATAGTTTAACCAGCTGGTTCATCAGTGCTTTCATCTTGGATAAGTTAGACTGTAGCAAGGCATGTTCAAGCAGGCTGAGCTGTCATGTATCTAGATACCCTCTTCAAATGTTAGGTCCCTTAAAGTTTCCCAGTTTGGGATGAAATAACTCAAAATAATCCAGCAGGATATTGCCTTTCTTAACTGTCCCACTTTTAAGTTCAAATCAATCAGTTACCTTTAGAAATGGTGAAGCAAATAGGTCTAGTAGACATGAACTGAAGTCAGGATCTATTGTTATGGAGCGCAGAAACCAGCTCCCACCTGTTCAGGGTTGAGCTTGACAGCCTTTTTCGCTTCATTTCTACAATGAATGATGAAACTCCCTATACTCCAGGACCAGAGAGCCTAGCACCTAAAAGCTGGCAGTAGCAGCAGTGCACATAACAACCCGAGCCCAGAGTGGAAAAGCCGCCCCATAACATGGCTACAAATGAAAACCCTAACACAACTTTAGGGAAGAAAGGCAACAAATCTTAGGTTGTCATTAGCAACAAGGGTTTTGAAAACCCAAGCTATTGCTTTGATGACAGCATTGTGTGAATTGCGGTAAGAAATTATCTTCTACATTTTCCTGTCAGTGACAAAGCCCAGTTTGCAACACCACATTTGTTTGCTAATCAAAGACAAGAAAGAGTTTATTTTAAATGTCAAAGCTGAGCTAAGCAAGCCTTTTTACAAAAGGAAAAAAAAAAAAAAAGATTGTTTAAATCCTTTTGCTCTTACTTACTGACGATTTCAAAGACAAAAGGAATTTTGCCTTCACATTTTGCCCAGCACTTTGCTGAGATTTACAACACCTAGTCTCTTTCCTGGCACACATCTAAAAGGAAAGACAGAGTTCACAAGGAGACAATTTTCAATGTTTTTATCTTAGTGCTGTCATGCCCTAGTGCCTCTGTGTCTCTGATATTCAGAGTCTTTCCAGATTTCATTACCCAGCACCTGGCTACACTGGGGCATTGCACTACATGCTGTAGTTTTTCTGCAGAAAGTGCTGTGCTATTGAAATCTTTTAAGATGGAAATGAAGCCTAAAATCTTGGAAAGAGACATGCAAACATTGCTACGCTTTGAAACATTCACTTATTAAGTCAGCCAGTGTCTCTGTATCAAATATAACCAAAGAACGTTATGCATATGTGTTGGGGGTTGGGTTTTTTTTGTTTTCTTTCCTTGCTACTTGTGGACTTTTTTCCCCTTGAGTTGCTAAGAAGCACCAACGGCTTTGTGCTTGAGATGGCGGGGAGGGGAAACTCCTCTGGTTTTATGGGAGTTTCTCTCGGGGCAGGGCGGGGCGGGACAGAGATACCGCTAGAATAGAGGCAGGTAAAAAGACGGAGGCTGGGGAGCTGGGAATGCTTTCTCTCTGTCTGCTGGGCTTCAGACGAAAACGGCCAGACCTGCTGCTTGGGGAAATGAATTCGCTGCCACCACCATAACCCAGCGGGGAACCTTTCTTCTGCTGCTGGGCCCCGCATTCCCCTGCCCTGCCAGGGCATCCCACAGGTTCCAGCTATTGCCGTGGACTTTCTGATACATCTCATCCACCGCCCTGGGATTTCTGCTCATCCCTGCCATTCCAGCCTGCCGCTTCCGAGAGTCCTGTTGCGGCACGGGGATCGGCTGCCCCGGGGTTTGTGGAGCAAAGCCTCTCCTCCATCCCTTCCCGTCTGGGCCCAGCCGCCATTGCCGTGTGCTCCCCGAGCCGCCCCACAGCGCCCCCCGCAGCCCCGGGGGCATCGCGGCATCTGCCCCGCCCGCGCTGGGAGTGGTCTCGGGTTCTGTCTGGCGTTAGTGCCGGAGCTGTTGTTGTTTGTTTGTTTTGTTATACATACTAGTAGAGAACTGTTATTCCTGTTCCCATATCTTTGTCTGAGAGCTCCTGAATTTCAAAATTATAATAATTTGGAGGGAGGGAGTTTACATTCTCCATTCCAAGGGAGGATTTCTGCCTTCCCTAGCAGACACCTGTCTTGTAAACCAAGACTGTTATGACCAAAAAAAAGGCTGCCCATTTTTTTAGAAAAGGGTTGCAGAGTTACAAGTTAAATTGGGAGCAGATTGCTGGCCAAGAGGGTTCTTTGTTAGTTGAATATTGTAATCACCTGATAAGTATCAGTCGTTGACCATCTATTGTTGAGAATTTTTCTTTTTGTATCAGTCCCACCCCGCCTGGAGCCAAGTTGATAGTCCTTTTTTCAGACAGGGCAAGGAGGGGACAGCGGAGTCCATGCAAATAACCTCAAACCCAGAGTGCAACGGGAGAGGACACACACACACACACACACACACACACACCCACACAACCCCCCCCCCCCCCCCAA
>JAYDZK010000039.1:57390-68662 GCA_034509185.1 Euphonia xanthogaster | reverse complement strand
TGCAGTGGGGTTTTCTTCCCCAGGTGATGGGGGCGGGGAAGGAGGACCACGGCCAATGGGGTAACATTGGGGAGGGGCAAGAGGAGGGACCCCTGTGGGACAGACCACCAGGGCATACAGAAACCAGGGGGTTATGTGAGGAAGAAACCATGTGAGGGGATTATGTGACCCAATAACATTTTTTCCAACACCCAGTGCTAACAACTAAATAACTATTAAGTGCAATACAACAGGTACCCTCTCATTTTAAGGCACAGAATTGCTTACTTACTAGAGACAAGCTGGAACCTAAATGCTAAGCTATCCCTCTTTTTATGCTGCACAGGAACAGTGAGCT
This sequence comes from Euphonia xanthogaster, assembly GCA_034509185.1. Classification (NCBI taxonomy): domain Eukaryota; kingdom Metazoa; phylum Chordata; class Aves; order Passeriformes; family Fringillidae; genus Euphonia; species Euphonia xanthogaster. The sequence goes on along the minus strand of JAYDZK010000039.1, from coordinate 68,325 downwards.
TGGTACCGAGTTTCCTGAGAATAACGATGTCAAAAGTCAAAATGCAAGAAATCCTTTTGGATTTTGTCATGAAGGCATAGATACAGCTTCACAGTCCTCTGCAGTCCATTGATCAGCAAACATACGTGGTTAAGGACTGCAAGCTTTTGAATGAGGCTCTTCAAACAAACAAAAAAATGTTATGCAACCTTCAACTCTGGATTTCTCTTCAGATGAAGAAGGAATTCTTTCGATGGCTTTATCAATAATCAAAAAACCATTCTCTTTATGTCTTTTTAGAGGAAATTAGAGCACGGACACTAGCACATCAGAAAATCTGCTAATTCTGCACACTACTTTGTGTTCATAAATTTTGAAGCACTGACTGTCTGAGAGCCAAAATACATAAGGAACCAAAAGGATCCTGGAGTCAACAGCATGCCTCTGGCAGCAATAAAACATGTATTAAGGCTGACCCCATCCAGCTGTGCAACTGTTGCATGGCACAAGTGTTATGGCATCAGTAGCTATTGATGGTACAACAGGCAGCCTGGTACAGTTGTTAGGCTGTTTCCTGATCGAATTTACTTTTGATCACATACAAGTAGGCCATATGCAGCATCCAAACCCATATCATCAGTTATGGTGAAATGTATTTTTGTTCATGTCTGATCATTCCTTTCCTATTAGGGCAGTTTGCTAGTTCACTAAGATAACACTAATGCAGGTGCTGCAACATGGCCAAATGGTCTGGACATAAAAATATTTTTTAAATCCTTGACTACTATTAGTAAATTTTCTTCATTAAGATATGCTACAACCAAACAACAGATACAGAACAGAAGTGAAGAATGCCTGGGCAAATAAACACTCAACATCCACATATAGCCTCCATAATCATTCGCAATGATTCATTAAGTATTCACAAGCATCCACTTCTGGGAATGAAGTTCACACAAGCAAATTCTTAACAGTAGAATTTTTCACTCCACAGTGCTACAGAGATCTTTTCTATGCACAAATATGGAAAATAAATTATTTGTATGAATGTTCCATCATGAAAATGCAAGCAGAAATTACACTTTGATTGCCATAAATGTCATCAATTATTTATTTTCTGTGCAGTGGTTACAGAGTCATCTGCTATATTTTAAAAACATTCCACAGACAACATGAAACGTTTATTTAAGTGGCTGTATACTGCAGAGAGCTTGATTTAAACAGTCTTTATTGGGCATCTTACAGAAGTAAAAACTGGCAGTTCGACAGTCAGCACCTTTCATGGAAGCTTAACCTCATTCAGAGCCACAGAACACAACATTTCTAGTCCAGCAATATAACAAGTATGTATCTTAGCACAGCATGACACAGGCAACTGTATTCACATTGGAGAAAAAGATCATGTATGAATAAGAATGTGACTTTTCCCAGAGGTAACAGATAACTTCCAAAAGCCGACCTACAGATTCAGAAAGAAGATGGTAAAATTCCCATCTCACAGACAAGTTCTTAGCACATCCAGATTTTACCTAAACCAGAAGAATATTGTTTTTTACTCTTTTCTACTTGCATTTTATTATTCTGTGTGTTCCACTTACAACTCTTGCCATAATTTTACATATTACTAAGGGCTAAACTAACTGGACTAAACTCCATTATTTTCAATGCTGCAAATGCATATTTCCTGCTGATTTTCCTGCATCATGATGCATATTTTTTTTTCCCTTTGGGAGGTTACAAAATTTATTTAACCCTTTGGATTAGCAGATCTCAAGACCAGAATTCATTAGTTTATGTCACTTATCCAAATAGCAGTATCACACAGGAGACCTCATGTTTATACAAGGGCCTGTAACTCTTTTCTAGTACTTCTGCTCAGGAACAGATTAAGAGGCCCCAGATCATCCACTAGGTTGAGGATGGGTATAGCATAGCACTCTCATGCCTATTATTTTATCAACATACAAAAATAAAACATTATAAGCTACATGCGCAAGACCAAATGGAAATACAGAAACTCTGTATGTCACTGTGAAAAAAGAGTAATGGCCTTAATTTGGAGGAAATATCATCTTTCATGGCCCTGTCTCTTATTTTCTATTTACAGAGTAAACAACAACACGAACACAAATATGTGCAACTCTACCAATTTAGACCAAAAAAAAGGGGGCAATGAACAAAAGGAACTTTTTTTTTTTTTTTTTAGAGTCATGTACTGGTAAAAGGCACCAAAAAATCAACCTGGACTTTTGGCGAGTGCCCGTGCTCCAGGGCAGCCACAGCCTGGACAGTATAGCCCAGGCCCACTGGAGGGTGCTCTTGGTTTGCAGTTGGAACATCAGCGCCCAGGTGCTGGAGTGTGGCGCCACAGCAGCCCCTGCCCTAATGGCATTCCGCGTGACACAAACTGACAGGATTCAATCAGCTACTGGCAGGGCCTGCTACCGGCAACAAAAAGGCAGCTATGCTGATGCTGACATTTCAAGAGTCAGAAAGAGTTAACAATTCACACAGAGTTACAGAGAATGAAAATGGTGTTGTGAAATAGGGTCTTGCCTTATCAGTGAAACAGACCTCATAGCTTGACCCTGAACAAAAGACCACCTGAACTTTTATTGCATAATCTGGGATCTTCCTGTTGTGACATCATCTTCTGCTGTGTCTCTTGCTACCTGGGTGTCTCTTGCCATGGGTGCCCCTAGGCCCTTTGTAATGCAAGGGATTGGTACCAGTTCACAGCCTCTTGAGTCTAGCAGTTGAAGACTGAGACCACTGTCTCAAGAAACCCACTGACTCAAAAAAAGGGAAAGATTGAACATGTGGACTAATTAGATAAGTAGCAAGAGAACCATTAACCAAAAGAAGTCGAGTACTAATTAATAAGAGAATTAGGTAATTTGTGGCCAATGAACTGTGATTTGTTTGCTAAAATCTATATATTAGTGTAAAGTTTTCAGAATTGGTGTGTTTGATTTGTGAAAAGCTTTTACCTTGCATCCTCTGCATAGAATAAACATCTCCTTTCTGAACTAGGCCCTGTGTCTCTGTTTAGAGAGCCCCTAAATCATCAACAATGCTACCTGTGCTTCTCACCTCAATACAATCTTCCCCATGGCCTTATTCTGGGACACCACAGCCTTGAGGCTAACAGAGCTGGTGAATGCTGGGACATTTCTGCCAGTGTAGACCTTGCCTTTTGCTTGAATATTCAATAGTTCCATGCACAGAATATGCTGAGTTGGAAGACAGCCACAATGATCATTGAGTTGAACTCCTTGCCATGCCAACTGGAACCATCCCCAAGAGTCACATCCTGTGCCTGAGAGTATTTTCAAAACTCTTCTTGAATTCCATCAGGTTTGGTGCTGTGACCACTGCCCTGGAGAGCCTGTTCCATTGCCCAGCCACCTAATGGGTGAAAAGCCCTTTCCTGTATCCAACCTAAACCTCCCCTGACACAACTTCGGGCTGTTCCTTCGGGTCCTGTCACTGGTCACCACAGAGGATCAGTGACTGCCCCTCCACTTCCCCTCACAAGGAAGTTGTAACTGTAATGAGTCTCCCCTCAGTCTCCTCTTCTCCAGATGAACAGACCAAGTGCCCTCAGCTGCTTCTCACAGGGCTTCCCCTCAATGCCTTTCCCCATCCTTGTTGTCCTCCTTTGGACACTCTGTAATAGCTTAATATCTTTTTTATATTGTGGTTACCATACCTGCATGCAATACTTGAGGTGAGGCTGACCTAGTGCAGAGCAGTGTGGGACAATCCCCTCCCTAGCCTGGCCGGTGATGCTGTGCCTGATGCCGCCCCAGGCATGGATGTCCCTCCTGACTCCCAAGGTACTGCTGACTCATGTTCAACTTCCCACTGACCAGGCCCCCCAGGACCTTTTCCACAGCACTGTTTTCCAGCATCTCATTCACCAGTCAGTCTGTAGATCCAGGGTTGCCCCATCCTGGATGCAGAACCCAGCACTTACCCTTATTGAACTTTATACAGTTGCTGATGGCCCAGCCCTCTGATTTGTTGAGGTCTCTCTGAAGGGCTGCCATGGCTTCGAGAGAGACAACAGCTCCTCCCAGTTTTGTATCATCTGTGAACTTGCCCAGTATCCCTTCCAGTCCTGCATCCAAGCCATTTATCAGGATGCTGAAGAGCATATGGCTGAAGATGGAGGCCTGCAGAACCCTATTAGTGACAGGTCTGATGTCACCCCAGTCACTGTCACCCTTTGCACCCAAACTGTGATGCAACTGTTCACACATCCCATGATGTGTTTATCCAGCTAAGCGTTGGATGTTTTGTCCAGAAAGAAACTGTGAGAGACGGTATCAAAAGCTTTACTGAAATCTAAAAACATTACATCAACTGGCTTCCCTTGACCAAGCAGGAGGGCTACCAAGTCATAAAAGAAAATCAGGTTTGACAAGCAGGACTTTTCTCTCAAGAAGCTGTGCTGGCCATGAATAATGAGCACATAGTCTTTCAGGTGTTTTTCAACATCTCCCAGAATACACCTCTCTGTAACTTTACCCAGCACTGAAGTGAGACTGACAGGCTTGTCATTTCCAGGGTCCTCCTTCTTGCCCTTCTTGAAAACTGAGACAATGTTCACCAGCTTCCAGTCAGCTAGGATCTCTCCAGGTTCCAAGACTGATGAAAAATCACTGTGAGACATTTTGGAATGACATCTGTCAGCTCTTTGAGGAGAGCAGGTTAACTAAAATAGCAAGCAAAACCAGCAATGGAAGTCTATAATTTGATTGAGGACTGCAAAAAGTCTTCAGTTTGCATCCTTCCAGAGGGGAGAAAAAAGAAAAAAATAATCCATGCTGTTGCAAACATTCAGTGTTTTAATAATTCTGCCTTCCAAGCCTCCAACAGGATCAATGGTCTTGATTCAATGAAGTCAACCCTGGTTTATACCACTACAGCCTTTGTGTTTAACGGTGCCTGCATCTGCACCTGTGTGCCTCTGCCCAGGAGTTGCTTTGGGGATACCCCGGTTAGGATACCCGAGGTAAAGGAAATAAATTTACTCTTTGCTTTCTAGCTCTAAGTTTGTGGTTGTCCTGGGTGCCTGCCTGTGTCAACTCGCGCAGCTCTGCATAGCAGTAGGGAACTTAAGGAAGCACCTTTTAGCTGGGAAGAAACCTTATCACCAACACTCCTTGTTCATTCATCTATTCATGGTATGAACTCATCAGGAATGAAAAGGGACCATAGTGATTAACTGGCAAACTATCTGTGATTGAAAGCATCTTCTTAATAGATTTTCAAATAAAAAGACATTTGGGTTCGAACTTCAACAGATGCTGCCCCCATAAGGACTCTAAAGTGAAGACAGAGATAGCGAAGTCTCAGATTTCCACCAGCAAATTACTACATAAAAAGAGAGATTCAAAAATACCTCTTACACTAGGGTAGAAAGATTTCCTGTTCTTTTAAATTAGATTTCCTCTTCATTTATTTTCAGTTGTTCAGGACAATCCCTGGAATCAATCCAGGCTGGGGCATGAATAGACAAGACAGCAGCCCTGCTGAGGAGGATTTGAGGTAGCCAGTGAATGACAAGCTGGACACGAGCTGGCAATGTGTGCTGGCACTCAGAAACCAACAGCATCCTGCCACCACCACCATCAGGCAAGAAGGGAGCTTCTTTGCAGACATTGGCAAGTCTAAGGCATTTCTGCTTCACAGGAGGACAGGATGAAAAGGGAGCCCCAGTTCTTCCAGGAGAGGATAAACACATACCCTCTCCTCTCTAGGCAGTGATAAAGATCACAGCCTATGTGAAAGGGAAGACATATTCAGTCTTAATTGAAGAAGTACAAATAAAGCTGACAAGACTTTTGCTTCTTTTTTAAAATTATGAAGTCACATGCCACATGGCCACTGAACAAATTGTCTACCATCAGGTTTTATTAAATTGTATATAGTGCATACATTATGAAAACACAGCCTACTGCCCTAGCCCAGAGTAGGGACAATTTGTTTCCAAAATTAAGTTTGCTAGATAATAATGGCTGGCAGCAACTGCTGCTGCTATTGTCATAATGATAGCACTTCCTTATTTTCATGCCTCTATTCCCTGTAGCAATCTAGACGCCTCACCATTCACTAATGCTGCCTTCTAATAAAACACTAAAAAAAAGGCGTTAAGTACAGCATCATGCCAAAAGCTACTGCAACTACAAGCAGGAGTGTCTAAATGACCTGTTTATGAGCCTGGTGCATTGTAAGGAAAATGTGTTTCTTGCTTACATCACCATATATTCCTCACTGAACACTTGGAATTATGAGGTCAGGAGGAGGTCCCCAATATGTAGGGACACACACAGAATTTGAATGTTCATGCCAGGACAAATGGCAAAGGTCTGCTCTAGGCACACATACCTCCCATGAGCCCTACACGCAGCAGAAAGGTACAAGCCTTTTTACTGCTGTGCTGGACTCCCAGAGCAGATGAAGAAGCAGCTCTTCCATACTGCTGCTGCAAACTATCATTTGGGTCTATGCATTCTGATCTACATACAATTGAAAGAGCAGAGATATTCTGAGATATAAGGGTAATTTATAAGGGTAATCCTCTAGGACAGATCAGTTTCTATGCCTCAAACATTGACAAAGGAGATGTTGCTTTAGAAAAGCGCTGATGTATCGATTAAGCCACATGCAGAGCTCACTTTGCACTGCCCATCCTCTGAGCAAGGGCAGTCCAGGTCGGTCACTGTGTAGCCAAACCAGAGCAATTAGTTGCTGCCTTATTAGGCCACAGCAGCTGAACATTTCTACTGATATGCATCCTTTCTACACTCCCATTTCTATGTATGTAACAGTCACTGAAGAATGAGTTTTTGCATTCCTCAGGATGTTAAAGCTTTTGAAAAGAACCCAAATACCCCAAGAGACTACTGAAGTTAAAATACTGTTTAACACTGATGAATGTTTAAAAAAACGACAGTATTACTCAATCTGCCCCTGATATCCCTGTGACAGCCCCCAGTGAGGAGTCAGGCTCACCCTCGCAGGAGGTTACCCAGCATTCAGTGATTTATTCATCCTCAGGGTGAACCTTCCCTAACTCAGCCAGACCAGACTAAGAATTGGGCATGGCTCACCTACAATTCTCAAGTCACACACTGTTCTGAAACATGAAAGGCAAGGCCTGTGCCATCACTGTTTCACACAACTTATTGCATGACTGTGCTGGATAATTCCTGCTGCCACCTGTACAATGGCCAAGGCCAGCAAAACCTTCCTGGTTCTTAGACTGACAGTCCAGCATCATCCTAAAAGAGCACAGCGTCACACTCACCTGCCAAGGCCTTCCTGACATATGCAAAAAGGGAATTATATTGTTTAGCACACAAAGAAGTCACAGTGTGCTGACAATAACCCACGGGTTACTGACCAGGAGCTTCACTGACTCTCTAAGCATGAAGCATAAACTCTTTCAGCCTCTGAAAATATAATTTTTTCCTATCCAGTCTTAGTCCAAGGAGAAACTACAGCTTTTTGTAAAGTCAGCTGTTGATAAAACAACCTTTTGAAAACTTGTTTTAGCTTTGTGCAGATCAAGCAGTGAGAAGCTGGGATATGGGAAGTGACTCCTGAACTAGTAATCTTGACTCACTGCAGTTGTGATTTTCTCCAAGCCCAGAGTAGATAGATGGACATCAAATGCATGTAACAGCAGAGTTAACCCAAACAGAATGTAGTAAGAGTGATTTTTTTTGTTGTTTATTTTATTTACTAGTTCTAGTCCTCTCCATAGATTAATCTCCCTGCAGATTAGTTAAAATAAATTAGCTGACAACATAAAGCCATTCTTACTTCCAAAAGCACAGCCAAAATCTCATCTTTATTGGAGTGTGTTCCCCACTGCCAGTGACTGCCAGCACCAAGAAAGTATTCACACTGACATTTTATGAAATAAGACTCATTATTAATATAAAATTGTGACAGGTTAAGGTTTGAAGATTGTCAGTGATAGTGTCTGACTGTAAAAATATGCTTGAAATAATAAACAGACAAGCTCTAATACCAAATAAAATGTTCAGCAAGCATAAAGTATAATTCTTACCCAACAGATGTCTCTATGGGGATGAAGACAGCTTCAGCCCCTTGACTGATCCCAACAGTTATGATAGGGTATTCCTTAATTTTCCCCCATTCTTGTATGATTTTTATATTATTTCTTTGTGTTTAGGTGGAGCTTCAATTGACTTGAGTCAGACAGACACACCTTTTTTAGTGATGGGTATAAAATTCTGTTGCTTTTACAGATACAGTCAAAAAGAACACAGAGCACATGCCCAGTGTGGTTGTACCTTGGGCGCAGGGAACTTTGAGATGGAGGGGTGCTGTAATGTTATTATTAGGCTTTAATGAAGCAAATTCATCTAAGGAGAAGGATTTCACCACAGTTGTTGGCTCAGTGGTAGGATATATGCCCTTATCTTCCCTGGTATCAGGTTTATCAGCTGCAAAGTACCATCGAGTTCCCTTCCCTGCAAGGATTCCCACAGAGACTGGCCAGGATGTCTCTGCTCTGCCCTACCCTATATTCCATCCCCCTCAGGAGGTGTGTGTGGATGGGGAATCATCCTGGAATAGGTTTCAAGTCATGCCAACTGCATTCCATCCAGGGAGCAGCAAATGTGATTAATGCTCTAATTTCTGTACTGCTATAACTCATGTTAAAATGCTAATATAATATAGTTTTCTCTAACTGTACTCCATTACATGTCCACAGGGTCCCCATTTGTTTTCCCACATAGGGTATGTCACACCAAAGAAATTTTTTTTCCTGGAACTACTAGTTTCTCCAAAGAATATAACTTAAGTTTTCTAAAATCACATTTAAGTTGAATTCAGTAAAAAATCCGATCTGGAACACCCCATTGAGCTTTAAGAACAACCCAAAGAGACAAGAAGTCAAGAAGTTGGAGGTACCTCACCCTGACTCAGTTCAATTTTGCACTAATACCTCCATTCGCAGCACCAGCCTGGGAAAAGAAATTCCTGAACCCCAGTCCCTGTTCTGACAAAGACTGACTTCTTCATACAAAAGCACATTTAGTAACTAAGGACATACAGAGAACACAGCCTCCCCTCTGCCTGTTTAACAAACTTTGCCTCTTGGCTTTTCTAAAGGGTATGAGTGGAGGGTTCAGACACTCAGGAAGTATCACTCATGGCACTTGGATCTTTCCAGCCAATAAAATGTATGATGTCAAATCTCTGAAATATTTGGCAATCTCCTTTTTCAAATGGTTCACTTTATTGCTATATTTATTCTATACAAGTCCACAGTAAAAACCTCTATGCTGAAACAAAAGATCTCATTTTAAAAGAAGAAATTTCTTTCCAGTGTTATATTTGGCAGAAAAAATACAAAAATTACATGTTTACTCCAGTCAAAAAATTATTCCCCATTTGACAACCCTAGGTACAGCTGTGAAACTGAAAAAGCCTTTTCACAGCCCTAATCATGGCATCTCCAAAATCACTGTGGGGTTGGGACCAAAGCCAGAAGCATGTCTGGGAATTAGCATAGTGAGGAACAATCACAGAAATAATTTTGTTTGCCTAAATCCTGTTTCTCCATATGAGCTCAGTAATTTTAGTAACCCACAAGCTTGATGCAATATCTTTTTCTCTCATTCAGGGTGATTCATGTGTTTCTGAGAGACAGTAAAATAAGATATAGGGAGGTTGGAAATTTGGCTTAAGCATCCTTCAGCAATGTTTGGAACACACACTTCAGTTAGAAAAGATATCAGAATAAGAAGTAAAAGCTCGACTTTGCCTTTTTTCTTCATTCCACCCACTCCTTAAACTGACATGTCCCTCGTACTGTTTCCTTGAGTCATAGGTTTTACAAACCAGGTTTTCTCTTAAGCTGCAAACTATCAACTTCAAAATCGAGTACCCACTTGCTTCAGGAGATAAAAGAAGAAGAAGCCACAAGCCCAAAATCTATTACTGTTTTGCTCTCTGTAAAGGTGCAGATTCTAAGTGATGACTGTATGACTGTCTACATGGACAAAGCCACAGGGCATGTCTGTGGCAGGGATTCCATGCAGAAGTGTCTACAGGATTTCTCCCTCTTTGTAAGGGCACACAAAATTTCACACGCGTTTTAAGACATGAATGATACCCTTGATTGATCGATGTATATTAGCACTGCAAGTAAACCATGCCTGACTTGCTTAAATTTTCCTTAGTTTCATTACTATGCAGATGAAACATGGATGGCCCATGCCAAGACTGAAATCCCCACTTAATCCCAAATCCCTTCGTCCCTGGGAACCACAAAGAGAAAACTAAACACAGCTACTTTCTAGTTTTTAAAACACAGGACTGCTCATCTGGGCATTTCTTCTGCCCCCATTGCCAAGCTGTCTTCATGCTCGGAAAGAGTCCTTTTTCACCAGGCACAGCAAGAAACATCAGGAAGAACAAAGCAGCTGGCAGTGTCTTACTCCTGCACTGTTAAGGCTTTCCAAGGACGTGTATGCAGATGAATGTGTTACTTGGTGCCAGGAAAAAGGACACAACAAACAAAATTTCTCATTGCTGTTATTTCTCTTTTATTCAGATATATGATCCAATTGTGAAGATCAGATCAAAAACAACCACCAGGACAAGTTCAAATTCCCCTAGAAGTTCTACATCTTGCCCTATGCCTTTGAGTTCTGGGTCCACAGCTGATACATAACAAGAATGAATAAGCAACTATATTTGTCTAGATACAAAACAAAACAAAAACCCCACACAAACAAACAAACAAACAAACAAAGCTCTCTTATGATAAAGGGGACAAGAAAGGTCTGTTATGGACAGTCCCTGATAATAGCAAGGACTGCTGCCTGGATGTCTTAGTTTGGAAAGACAGGTGCCTGCTAAGGAAGGCAGGAGCCTCCCCTGAAATGGAGAATGCAAACCCTC
>JAYDZK010000039.1:47057-57290 GCA_034509185.1 Euphonia xanthogaster | reverse complement strand
CAGGGAGAGAGATAAGGAGAATTGCCCACTTGACACAAGACAGCTGCCATACAGATGGTAATAGAATACATCCTGCCTTGCAATCTAGAACACTGGAGCATCTTAAACCAGTCCAAAGTGGCATTGTGGTCTGAAGAAATGCCAAGGGTCCAAGGAGCATGTGTGAGAACAGAGGTGAAAAGTTCAGCGCAAAGAAGAGGAACTTACTTCATCCTCAGCCCCCGGCCCACAACCACCAAAAGGCACTACACAGCGCAATCAGGGGAAGCCAAAGGTGGGGACTACGGAAATTATTTCCCAGAACTCATTATAAAAAAACTTGCCTTTTCGGGGAAAGGTTATGAGTATATGTGGGCTCTTTTGCAATTATCTTGAATATGTAACATCTTTATGTATAAAGACCACGTAAATCACCACGGCAGGTGCACCCATTTGTGGTGGAGCAATCCCTTGTGTACCCAGAGCTGAATAAACATATCTACTTTACAACCTTGCTGGTTGTGGAGCCTCTACTCTGTGTGTCACTTAGTCCTATGCAATGAATGCACTTTCTGATAGAGTGGGTACACCTAATTTGATCTCAAATTAGATAAAACCTTGGATCAAGAGAAAAAATTCTAAATGAAGGCAAACCAATATTTTGTTTTACAAACAGGAAAGAACTCCTTTTTGTACAGGGTAGCATCTGCCATTGCTCTCGAAACAGCAGCCAACAGAATTGATTGTGGGATCTGCATCCTTGCTGCTGCCCCAAGGAATGACGAGGAGATGAGACAAAGCACAACAAAGGACCCGCGTCTGGGGAAGCTGTGGGAACTACAGTGTTCCTCAGGAAAACTTGCCACTGCAAAATTGCCTGAACTGCAGATACACAGCATCACTTGACAGCTGCGTCCCTTCCAGTCTCACTCATACAGGCCTCCTCCAGCTACTGTGCCTTGACTGTTAGAAGATGGGAACTGCCAGTACCATATTTGGATCACAATCTATTTTTGTCTTACAGGCTTTAACTAAATGTTTAAAAAAGCTATAGTGATGAAAAGCTGAAAGTCTTCTGTGACCTGAAAGAACAGAGCAAAGCTAACTGATCCCGCACTGTCTCTGCTCCCAGTTAACTAAAGTCTTATCACCAAAGGAATCCTAGAACAGAATTTTCTCAGCAAACAAGTTATAAGAATCAGTATTAAGACATGGTTGTTTTCAGCTCCTACTTCCCCTGATTTCCAGGGCAGCAGGATGCAACCTACCAGACTTCACAAGATTTGCTAGTCTGAATAAAGAACAAATGTAACATTTGGAAAAGCATAAAACACAAAGAAAGTGCTAGGGTTTGCAGAACTATTTCTATATGGCATCTGGCTCTCTTTGCAAAATGTTTGACATGAAGTCTGCAGCTGAATAAAATTTCAGCTTATTGTTCTATGCAAAGCCTCACATGAAGTTATTTAAAAGAAGGCAATTATTAATTAGTCCTAATGAGGATACAATTTGCTTTCAGCAGATTTGTTTTATTGAAAACAGCAGAAACAATTGAGCTGAACAACAAAACAAGCTGCAATTAGAAGCTGAATGTCCACTGGCCCTATAGCAACATATGTAGGTGACAGCTAATGACAAATTAATCTACATTTCTCATATTAAATTTTGATCATAATGTAGAGCATGAAAGAGGAGTGGTACGTATTCTTCCAGACTTGAACTTCTCAATAAAAAACTGATAGGGGAAAAATGCTCAGAGCTACTTTTATTCCTTGACAACTCTATTAAGAGCCAAAACACATCTAGGAACTGCAGCAGCAGCAGATCTGGGAGGGAATCACAAGACTGTTACCTCTCTGATGATCTGAGAAGTCAAAAGCATTGAATGAGTGAACTCAGTGCTACATTTTGAGAGGATTTGGATCAATGGACCGCTGTTATAGACACAAATCCTAATTCCTGAACTGTTGAACACTACTGTCACCAAAAATCGGGAGAAAATAAAACCCTCTAGCACTATATTTGAAATTATAGAGAATCAGGCATTCGTTTATTTTCTGGCCAGAATGTGCCAGGGAAAATATTTCAAGCACACGTTTTTTTTGCAGGATTTTCCCCCAAATTTTATACAGTCAAAACCCATAGAGATGTGCTGCTTCAAAGTTCATTGGTCCAGAGTTGAGCAACCCTCAATATTCAGTTTCCCATTGGATCCAAATCTCCTTGCCTCCAATGTTAATTAGACCTTCATTCTTCGATTTTTTTATCAGTCTTTTCCAGACCAGATGTCTCCAACTCTTCCAGAGGCAGCATCTGTGAGTAGATATTTGTAGATAGCCTCTGATGTTCCACTGATGTTCCATTTATGGCCTTTTTCTGGGTATCTTTGGGCTACTCCCAGTCTGTTGGTATGTTAAGCCCATCTCCTTAGAGTGATTCTACATCTCCTGAAAAAACTAAAGAAAATTCCTTTCCCCAAGGCAAAGTCAACTCAAGCCTAACTGGAGAGGCAAAAATTTAAATGTTATATTGTTTCCAACAATACATATTACACGACTGAGATATACCCTCAGACCAAATCAGACAACCCCAATTTCTGACTATGCAGAAAATTTGCTATTCAGATTTGCCTGCTACTTTTGATACAGCTCAGCATGTAACAGTGAGATAGCACAAGTCACAGTGTCAGATAAAAGGAGTAAGGTGGAAGAGGACATGGTCTTGGAGCAACCCCCATGCGTCCCTTGTACTTCTGACTACAATCTAGGCAGAGAACAGAGCAGAAACTCTCCAAAGCCAGTCGACTGGGTTATAGATGGGTAATGGTTCTCACAATTAAGGGATGAATATTATGTGTATGCTCAGAGAAGTTTTATAGATGTATAGTTATGTTACTGTGATATGTTCTCCCCATAGTCCTGTATCCCTTCTCCTTGTATTGTTGTCACTGGAGGCACTTGGGGGGAGGGCAGGCTTGTTACTAGGAGATGCAGCATGGCAACACCTCACCTCCGAAGAAGTTGCAAGAAAGTGATCTCCACCAAAGGATGGCAGATAAGGAGTTGACCGACAAGACTTTGGGAGGGGCCAGAGTACAAAAGATGGAGCATCCATTTTGTAGACAAGCCCACGGAGGTTTAATTCCATGCTCTCAGTGTTGTACATTTTTCCTTATTCAGTCTTTTGTTATTTTTTGTTAAGGTTTAATAAACCTTTGAAATTTTTAAAGTGAGCATCATTTCCCACAACTGATCACCTCTCCCTTGCTAGGCAAAGGAGTTATTGCCTTGTGCCCATGTAATAAAGCAAGGATAAAGAATAATATTGTGTAATACTTCTAAATCCACAGTTCTAAGTTCACTTTGTGTTGTGAGTTTGTTTGGTTTTATGAGTTTTGTGGGTTGGGGTTTCTTGCGATTGTGGTTAGCTTTTTTTTTTTTTTTTTTTTTTAAAGGGCTCCTCTATCTGGAATAACATTATTAAGAACTGATTACACATACTGAGAAAGCACATATGCACTTACTCTCTGAGTGAAAACCATGCCCCTTTTCTCTGAAAGCAGTGTGTCCCCACAGACAGTTGGATGCAGCAAAGAGTTAAGAATCCTAACTTCACTTTCAAGATGCAGTAATTAGAGAGTTCTCAGTGACTTTAAAGAGGAATAACAGCAATTTTGCTTTACTCCAGGTATGACATGTCTAGGGGAGGCTCACCACAGAACAGACTTCTACTACCTTCCACTCAGGGAGTCATCAGAACTTCACAACCACCATGCTATGAAGTTGGAAGCTAAACAAACCATTCAAAATTCAGGGTAAAGTATCTGTGTAAAAATGTTCTGAAGACTCTCTCAACCCTCACGAAATTGGTGAATTAACAGCAAATCCAGCAGACCGTTTGTTAATGTAGCTAATGAAGCAGCCAGACTTCAAGTTTGCCTCTGTTTGATGTAGGCATGCCAACATTTAGCACCTCATGCTCCTGACTCATATAATTTTCAATATATTACTGTTCCTTGTTAAAGAGCCATAGTTTATTTTTATGAAGACCATTAAATATGCCAATGTACTACTATGAATATGTTTCAGTTTGGAAGGGGAGGCTAATCACTTTGCAGGGTTCTCTGAAGACACAAAAAACTGTGCTCATTTCACAGCACAGTGATTTTTTAGAAGCATTAGAGAGTCCTGGAAATAAAACAACAATATTTATTAAATTGTCTTTATCTCATAGCCAGTGAATTTTTCTTATGCCCTAATGGAAAACAACCCTCATGGATGATCAGCTTAAAAGAACTGAATAAGGAGTTCTGAGCAACTGAAAGATACAGCTTCTTTATTTTTTTCCCTTCCCCCCTTCTAATGTCTGAACTGTTTTCTACATTAGAGTCAAAAAGGAGTTCAGAGTTTGCAAATTCACATAACTTCTGTTTGACTGCAGACATTATTTATATAATCTGACTCAGATTTCCAGCAAGAACCCCCTGTTACACAGGGCAGCCTAATGTGGAACAGGTCACCTGCAAACACTGTTTGATTCATGTGACATCACAAGAACAAATTGTTCAGTAGCCTGTGGGGTCAAACCAGACTTTCTTGAAATTTCAGCATTCCAGCAAAGTCAGATGGATTCCTTGGGAGGGTTAAACACTCTCTGGATTAATATGCCCCTGCAACAGCCAGCCATGAGGAGCAGAAGGGGCTGGAACAAAGCACTCTGCAATACAGATGGTGCCTAAAGGACAACACCGAGTACTTACTGCAGAGCAGTACAGCAAATAAACACCAGAAGTTTCAGTTCCCTGCTATTGCCAAAATGTCTACAGTCTCCTTACACTTTTATTTGCAAAACAAAAGCTACAATCCTTGTATGCTTATGTTTACACAATGTCTCTTTCAGAGCCACTTACCTTCTCTCACATGATTTTTCTTCTGTTATCACTTGACCGGGAAAATAAATCCCCAGAAATATATCTTATTTCCTTTTAATTTTTCAGATAGCTGCTTGCAGTTCTGGAGGCTGGCAGTTTTGAGTGCAGCTACTACAGTAATTTACAGATATGGCAAGATTTTCCCAGTAGAGGCATTGCTCTTTTTTAAAAGAATTATGGGAAATTATTGCTGAAATGAAACCTATTTTGGCCATTTGGGTCAAGGCGCACACGGACAGGAGACAGAGGACAAACCTTCACTTTGTAGACTCATGAATTTCATTCAGCACAGCTTATCTTATATTCTACTTTGAACCCTGAATCGCAGAACCCAAAAATCACTTACAATGAATTCCTCATTAAAAGCCTGACTATTCCTTGAGCCAGCAGGGACTGCATCTTTGAAATATCCAGTCTTGATTGCTAAGCATTACAAATGGTAAAAACTCCACTCAACCAGACCCTGTTTTATCCAGAAATAACTTTTATTCATAAGACTCTTTTTTTCAAACTTCAAATGTAATTTTTAAAATGTCTCTACATTACTTTGCAAGTATTATAAAATTACTATGATCATAAGTATTTCCAATCTAGATGATAGTAGCAGACTTCCTCTTACTTAGCTGTAAATGTCTCTTATCTAAATCCAGGTTAGCTTTGTGTGCTCTCTTCTGCATCTGTAATAGTACAGAGGGGTCCTACTGAAGGAGACTAATCAGTTATCTCTAGACAGCATGAACATTATGAGCTTGTCAACTTCAAAGCAAGTTTAGAAAAACAGTTTAAACTGAAACAGCTAATTATGAGATACCTAAAGAGGGAGGGGCAAATACCCTACCCTTGATAACAGCTCTCGCCTAATGATTCTACTGGATTAAATCATTTAAATTCCTTTAGACTCCCAATAATAGAGTTTCCAAAAAAAAAAAAAAAAAAAATCTCTTTTTGGAAGCTCTGTGCTAGGAGTTATTTGTTTATATGTCCCAGAAATAGGCTTGGCTTTTTGGCTAGAGGAATATGCTAGACACTAATGCACCTATGGCATGATGGATATTCTTATCTATAAGGCTCTGATGTACAGTCAGAATTGTAGCACCTCTTGCATCCAAACTCACTGAAAATAGTGGCAATAAAGCATTCCCACACAGTTGGTAATGGCTCAGGTTATTAAGAATCAATACCACTGGTCATCAATACAGTTCAATTCCATAAATCTTATCCAGAAGATCTGTCAGATTTCTAAACAAAAAGGCTTGTACAAATAGAGTGGGCCCATAGTTTAACACAAATCCACCAGAATGCTTTGTAAAGGAGCTCTAGTGTATGAGAAACCTCAGTCTTAGTATTGTGACTTCCTGGTTTCCAGCAATTAATTTCCAAAAGGACAGTGCTGTTTCATACCTTACCATTTATGGTTACAAAAGGCTTTGTAATAGGGGAATTAAGTTAGGAGTTCAGCCACAGCAAAGCAAACCCAGCAACGTACAGGAGAGGAAAAAAATTATAAAAATCCCTTTCAGCTCTGAACTCCGCTACTATCTCAAGTTTGTAATGTAATGGACTTTTTTTCATCAGAAAAATCAGCACTTCATCAAAAATTGTAAGTTTATTTCTAAACAACTCTTTTTCCATGGAGCATGTGATAGCTTTATGTTTTTAAAAGTACAGTGTTTTGGGAAGCAAAAGGCTTTCTATATCTGCAGCAGTATGGAGGACAGGGCAGATAATTTTTCTGTAGCATGCAGACTGAGTTCTCTCTTTTGTAACTGGATGCAATCTGATCATTCTTCACAACTGTTAGCAAAGGTAACAATAATATTTTCATAAATTAAGAGCCTGTAGCTCATATAAGACCATATTTCTTATTAATTTTAATGGTAAATGCACTTCTCTTCTTAGAAGTTTCATGGCTTTGGGTTTTCAGCATTACTCTAGAGGTTGTGCTTACCTACCCCTAAGTTAGAGAGGAACCAGGCACATGAACTCTTGAAGGCTTCCCAAAAATTTAGTCTTAAACTGATTCCTTCTGTGCAGCCCTCTACAGCACAGAATCAAAGGGAAAAGCACTCCAGAAAGATTTCAGAACAGCTGAACTAAGCAAGTAACTTCTTTTTTTCCCCCATTTTTTTTTAAAGAACCACCATGTTTAAAAGCTAATAGAATTAGTCTTAAACAACTGCATATGTTTTTAGACAATTAAAAATCTAACTTCTTTAATTCACTCTAGTGGCACATCTGGTAAACAGTAATAAAGCAAAATTATACAGGATATTTCATAAAATAAACAGTTGTATCATGTTACACAGTCAAAATATTGCTGCTTTCGGTTTCCAGCACAACTACATGAGGTATTTTTCTGTGCACTTTTCCACTGAGGCTCAGCATCACCTCATTCTGAAACATATAGTATTTGTGGTCCCAGACACACAGAAAGCTTATTAAGTCATGAAAAAGCTGATGTTCCCTGTCCGCAGCACTTCCCCAGTACCAGCAAGAAATGCCTGTAGCTGCTAGAGACTGGGAAAGGGAAAGAAAGTGCTAACAGAAATGTAATTTTGACTACAGCCTGTTGTAAGTGATGGGGCAGCAGATGAGAAAATGATGAGCATAGGATTGAAACAGAAGGGAAGAATCTAAGCAGTTTTGAAGTACCCATGGAAAACAGATAAGTAAGTGCAAATGATCCAACTAATTTTACCTAGAGAGAGTTCTAAGTATGTTTAGTTTCTAGGGACACCTAAAAACAGCTTTTCACTTTGGTATCAAATACTACCAACTTCAAAATATATTCTTAAAATCTGCAACTAACCACAAGTTCTGCTAAATGACCAGACATGTTTTACTGTCCACAGACATCTATATTTTTATTGCTAAGAGAACTAACATTCAGGTGTTATAGCAGTCTAAAAACAGCAGGATGTTAATTTTCAAATACCTTTTTCCTTTGATCATTACACAGTGAAAGTGAGGCACTTTTACGAGGGAAAACCAGAAATACCAGGAAAGAAAAAAACATTCAGAATATATTTCCATTCATTCCTTTAAGAGCTGATGTTCATAGCTTTGAGGGCTATCTCATCTTTCACCAAATTCAACATGGTCCTCTACTTGCAGTCACACTGCAGCTCTGCCTGCCTGTAGCAGCTGGAGAACATCTGCTCACAGATAACACTGTGAAGAGCCTATTTGCCAACTTTGCCTTGTGCTTATCTTACACTGTATATAAATCTAAATCTGAACACAGGAGGATTTAGGCAGGAGCTCTGCCATCCTGAAGCCCAGCTAGTAAGGATATACACTGAGAAGTTGCACACACCTGAAGCTAAAATCCTGAAAAAGCACTGCCTAAAGCTGTGCACCACTGCCTTGTGCAGAACAGAAAGGAAATCTAATTTGGCATGAATGCCTTTTTTTTTCTCCTTTTGCTCTGCTTTCCTCTCTTATCTCCAAAAAGCCCCCACAAATCATGCCAGTCTTGTAATTTCCATAAAAACAGCTTTTTCCATGTTTTCATGAAAAAAAACCCCCACATATGAGCAATCACAGCTGCCAGTGCAGCAGATACTGGCGATGGATTGAACTTGCAGTGAAAGTTCTGGACTATTTCTATAGAAACCTGCATGTCACCCATAATGATTCAAGGGCATATGGACTCATGGCAATAATTTTCAGATTATCTTCAACAAAACATTATGGATCATTTATGGTGGATCATTTAAAATGCTTTTTGTCAAAGGAGTGGACTAATGCCAGTCAGTTCTGAGCTCAGGTTCAGACTTTTCTGCCCAAGAGTTAGTTCCCCAGAGTTACACCAACACTGCTCAGACAGCAGGTTTGGAGCACCTCTGAATTGACAAGGCCAAGCAAACATGCAGAAGTCAGAAATCTCAAATGTTATATTTTTAATTATTTCAGTTCTTTTGAAATAAGACAACACCATTTCAAACTACTCCACAAGAAATGGCATAATGTAAAAAGGTTTCTACTCTGGGAAGGTTTTCCCTTCATGCAGTCTTTACCAATATACAGCAAAACAACTCTAACTTCAGAGAAGCAGCAACAGAAAACAGACTGAATTAAGTCTGAGGACAATTGGAATGTTGACAGAATTCTCCCCAGAAGTTACCAGGTTTTTCTACCTACTCTCCTGGTTTTCACACACACACACACACACACACACACACACACACACACACACACTTCTTAAGGTACTACATGATAAATTTAAAAAGTAAAAGAAGAATCTAATGATAACAAAAAACACAGCAAATTTGGTTGGATTTTTTTTTAGTTCTAGTTTTTGCAAAAATGGGGCAGTTCTGCCACCAATTATATTATATTTCAGAAACTTGTTACATAACTAAAATAACTGTGATATTTTCCCTTTCTTTTCTGTATTTTATTTTACACCAAAAAGAGGTTGTTCAAGTTTCACAACTCTAAATCATGCTGGGAAAGAAGTTGGTGACTGCACAAAAGCGAGGGGAGACAAGAGCCCTCTGCCTGGGACTGGGAATGGTTGCATGCTCCATGATGATGTACTTTTTTATTGGGATCACCATTGTGCCATTTTACACTAAGAGGTAATAAGAGCCATTTGTTTATGAAACAAAGATATTATTTTTCCTGTTAGCATCATATACAATAATTTAAAACAGTGATAAAATATACATAAGTACATTGTACAATAGACAAAGTGCTCTCAGACAGCTCATAAGGATTTAAAACAGAAGAGGAAGAAAGTGTGGCAAGAATTCTTCAGGCACATGGGAGCACAAAAAAGAGGAAATTATTCTCCTCGGGGCTAAACAAAACAGACTAAATCAAAACATTTGCTGTAGAATCAAAAAGCCAACCATGCTTATCAAAGCTTGACAATAAAAAGCCAAGTCTTGCAAAATAGGAACAGTAAAAAAAGCTGTTTCACGGGCAGGAGAGAGTCTTGTTTAATAAAACTTGATCAACAGAAGTCATGGTAAAATTGTTCACTCAAGTATCTGTATCTTACTTCCAAATTACCCATCATAAGAAACGAGCACCTTCAACAACCCAGGCTGCCACACCAAATATTACAGAACATAATGAACACTGAAGGAGTTATGAATGCCCACCCTCTTATTTAATTTTGTGAGTTCTGCCTACACACACAAAATCAATTTGCAAAACATCAAAGTAAGAAGACAAGGAGTGCAGCTCACTTGTTCATGTTTTAAGATTATGACAGAGAAAGCAAGGACATCCACCTCATTCTTCTTGCTAAAGCACCTTTAATCTCAAAACTATTTTAAATACATTCTCTTTAAAATAGAGTAATTCACATATTT
>JAYDZK010000039.1:24540-42055 GCA_034509185.1 Euphonia xanthogaster | reverse complement strand
CCCCCCCCCCCCCCCCCCCCCCCGGAAGGCTCTCTCTTCCTGGGATATTGCCTGAAGCCTGAGGTGACTCCTATCTAGGAATAAAAATAGGGCTTTGGTCCCGAGAGGAGAGAGCCTCCATCTTTTGCTTTTGTCCTTGTAAAGGTTGCTAGGGGCCAGGGTCCAGAGCTAGTTGGATCGGACCTGAATGGCCCCAGGAGAAAACCAGCCATTTACAATTCCAAGTAAAAACAGCTGTGCAGAGAGAAAATCACACACAAATTGGGAAACTCCATTTTTCTGGATTCTTGCCAAACACAGTTTCCTCTTTTGTCTGAATTAAATGGGATGTTAATGTGAAAAGCCAAATATTCTGTTGCAAAAAACAAAATGTATAGACATCACAAAAGACTGTTCTTGTTTTTGAATAATGCTTTGCTCATGTGTAGAGTGCTGGTTATTTGCTACATCTTTGAGATCTTTAAGTCAGATATTATTTTTCCTTCACACTTTCACTTAACTTAAAAACCAAGTGTTTTTCCAGTGCATGAGGTTGATTAGTTACTCTTTTGAGCATCTCCATTTTTCTATTCTTTTTCATCTACAGAAGTTATAATTCACTAGACTGAAGTTTTAATAACACACACTATGCTTCTTACAAGCACACAAGAGGCAATATAGCCTTTGGAGGTTTCTGTTTCATTGAGGGTTTTTTATATTATTGGATTATACCATAAAGTCTACAATAAATCTGATTAAAATGCTATTTTTCTGAGATCCAGCAAAACACCTTCTATGAGAACAGCTTCCAAGCAGTGACCAGTACAGTTGCATAACTCACTTTCTCAAGGCAGAGTAGATGATCAAGGTATATATTAAGCATTACAACTCCTGCCAGCAGAAAGGATGCAGCAGCACAAGCAGCTGGAGATTAAATTCATCCTTGAAATCTGTTTGACTATACATAATTTTTACCAGCATTGATGCTGAGACCACAGGAATAGTGCTTGAGCTGACTGGAAGTTGTAAAGAACACAGGAAGAATGTGGATAGATATTTAAACCCTGATGAATACTTCAGTTGCACAGGCCCATTATATATCTATATGAATAATAGTGTTTTCCTCAAACTATTAAAAGTCCCATTATTCAAGTGCTGTGCACTCTCACAAGTAGTTTTTCTTCTTGATGCCAAGTAAGACTTGGTCATGTTGATTTTGTTGGAAGATGAAAAAGAACAAAAGCTACAGCACTATTATTGAGGGAACTAGCATTCCTCCTAGGCCAAAAAACCCCCTGAACTCCACCACCAAGAAAACAATTGCAAAAGTTTGTAAAAATAAGCTGGTTTTCTGGATTAGCAAGATTCAGATTCCATCAACTTGCAATAACATCATGTTTCTCCAACTTTGATGAAGCAGCAACAATGGGAGCTGAAGAGGAATCTACACTGACTTGCTGAGAAGCCAGCTGTGAGTCCCCAGCATATCCTTGCTGTACCTAAACAATAGCAGGTACCTTCTGACTACCTCTGATAATTTTGAGTTCAGTATCCTCCTAATTTATGCTATTTTATTACCTGGTCCTCAAAGCAGCAACAGGGCAGATATCATTGAGAAGACACCGATCCTCAGAGATTCTTCACTCGTCTAAACCTATGGCACTTGACAACAAAATGCCTTCCAACTGAGTAACTGGAACCTTGTGCTTTTTTTTGGTTTAGGGGATTTGAAGGGGGCAAGGAGAGAGTTTTGTTAGTTTATTGGTTTTGATTTAGGTTTTTTTTATTTCTTTGGGGTTTTTTGTTTGGGCTTTTTCTAATAAGGAAATGAAGGAAAACTAACAATTTAGGGTCTCTAAACTATTCACCATTCAGAAGACACAAAAAATTTCAGATATATTACTTTTGGTAATTTTGGTAATAGAAAGGGTGCCCAGAGAAGCTGTGGCTGCCCCTAGATCCCTGGAAGTATCCATGGCCAGGCTGGACAGGGCTTGGAGCAACTTGGTCTAGTGGAAGGTGTCCCAGCTCAAGGCAGAGGGGTTGGAATGAGATGATCTTGAAGGTACTTCTAACCCAAACTGCTCTGTGATTCTACTCCTTACCTCTTCTAATTCCAGACAGATTTTCAGAAAGTCTCAGCATGCTAAATAGGTTAATCTGCAAGTGAGGATTCTTGCAATATACTTTGGGGCAGATTAGCTGGCCTGAGAATGAGACGACATTGCCCAAGTAACTGTAATGTTCCTGGCACTTTCTAATCTGTGATGTTTTAACATGCCACACTCAGGAGCCTTTTACAGAATACACGGCCAGTGTACATCGAGTAAATGCTCAGCACAAGCTTAGGAACCAATTTATCGTGCGAGGTGGCTTTATTCCTCCCAAAATGGCCACCCCAGGGTCACCTCTGTGATTTCTGAAGGAATAGAGTTCTTTTAAGAATGCCCTACTGCCTGTGCTTTATGCACAGGACATCTACGCTTTGGTCTTAGTGTAGCAGACTGTATTAGAAGATTGGGTCTGTCACCAGAGGAGATGAAAAAAGTGAAGTGAAATTTTGGCTCAGATGTGAGCTGCTTATGTAAGCTGCTCAGAGTGCTGTGGAATGCCTGCAGCATTCCAAGCAGCAGATCAGGAATGCTGATCATCCCTTTTTCAACACAGTGAGGAGAAATAATGGTGTCAACTGTGCTGTTACTGCTGACTTCAGCAGAAAGCTCAAGTATTCAACTGACTCACAGCTGACTTCCTGACTCTGTGGCAGCTTCAGGTCAGGGCTGCTGTGATACTTCATTTTGAGCATGGGTCAAGGAGGCATTGAATGCAAGTGATCAAATCCCAGTCTTTGGCACATCTACCTCCAAGAAATCACATTATAAACTGGTTTCAGAAAAGCACAAATCTGTTTGGTCTTTTTAACAGATAAAGAATCAGCTGCTTTTCCAGGGCATTTAAAGATGCACTAGTATAATTAAATATATAACATATATTACTACAACTAGAGAAAAATTGCAAATAGAAGAAAGATTACACTGAACTGGTGAGGCAAACTTGAGAACAGGATTTAAGGCAATGGAATCCATAAACTGCAGGGATAAATCACACTGTTAGTCTCATAAGTGAGGCTTAATATAAGAGGATAAAAAGCCAGGTGCTTCATCAGTAGATAGTAATACAAATAAACGTAAAGAGTGTTAGCAATGTGCTTGTATAATAGTTTGGCCTTTTCAACAAACTGTTGAAAAGGCCAAACTATTATACATGCTCCAAAATTATGAATATCAAGTTTGCTTAAAGATATTAGAAAATCCTAAATAAAGAGTAGTGAGGAACAGCTAAAATGCATTTTATGTCACAAAATATACAGCATCTGCATGACAAAACTGTTTTATTGGTGGGCTTTTTCCCCCAAACATTCTCTCACAAAACTGCGCCCAAGAGCTGCTTTCCAAAGCATCAAGGTATTTTTCCTGGACTAAAAAGCACATGAACACTACAGAGGTTCTGGAATTCTTCAATAGAAATACAAGAACCACGGCCCTTATCATAAAGGTCATGTAACACCCTTACCTATGTACTTCAATCTCATAAATGTGCTCTTTCATGAATGAAAAAAGTACTGCATAAATCTGTCAAAAATAAGGAGGCTGAAATGCAAATAAGAGCTAAAATAGTTTTTAAAAAGACAGCAAACCCCACAAACTAAACAAAAAAAACCCAAAACAACAAATTCCTACTCTCGGTGTTTGTAGGTGAGCAGCTTGAGAATGGACAGTTTAGGAGAGTTTAAAGCAAGTTGTGTTTTTATGGTGGTGGTTGTTTTGTTGCTTTTTCAAGGAAAAGAAGAAGGGAACCTTTCAGGCAAGGTCAGTCATAAAATATATATATTTTCTCACATAAATGACATCTGAAGAGGCCATAGAATATGAGGCCATCCTACTATTCTATTTCTAGCCACAGGCTGTGAAATAATTCAGCAGGCCACAGGATGGCTGGTACAGCCACAGCCTGTCCCTTGAGCAAGCTACAGCTGGTGGCAGGCTACAGGCTAGGTATGCTACACAGAAGAAGACTTCAGATCAAGTTTGCACTATGAAAACATTGGTTTGTCAGCATGGGATACCTAATAAAGGAAGCTCTCATGTCCCCCGCGATCTAAAAAGAAAAAAAAAAAAAACAATGATTAAATGAGGAACTCCTGTAGTCTCACACCTTCTTTTAAAAGTTCAATGAATGGAACATTACAAGAAGTCTGATGCCCAGATAGTTCTTCACTGGAAAGCAGGAATTTTTTTTAACAGTTATGAATAAAAACCTGCAGTAGCTCTTTTGGAACAAGATTAGCAACATGCGTGTTCCGTCACTTTATATTCTGAAAATTAACACTCGTTATGTCCACTGTTGCACAGAATTTATCTATATGGAAATGCAGCAAATCACCCATTCAGTGACATTTTAAGTCTCTTAGATGATGTTGAGAAGAAGTATTTTATGAAGCTTTAAAATATCAAGACTTTACAGGAAAGCAATATTAAAAAAAGAATTACATTTAAAGACTCAGTGAAAATACTTCATGACCTCAAATCACACCACTGTACAGCAATATACTTAAGCCTATTAAGAATAAAATAAAATTCAATTATAGAAGTTAATTTAAAAAAACTAACATGTCATTCTGTTTTTCCCCATCTTTTCAACTCAACCCAGTTCCGTGTCAAAACCAGACACTGACATCTGATTGCAGTAGTCAAAAAGATGAGATCAAAAATTAAGAATTTACCTGACTATGAAAAATGATGGTACAAATTCTAAAAATTAACATAGGCTTTTTTCAGCATGCAAGAGCTCAGAGACTAAAAGACACAATTAATTCCATCAGACCATTACCATATGTCTCACTGCAGCTGAGAGAAACAATTCTGTACAGAAGACCAATAGAATTTATCAGTCACTTTCTGCTTTATGTTGTCTAGTAGCTGAAGATGCAAACCAGACTGGTGCCCATCTAGGCAGTTGTGACAGCACAAGAGTGCTTGTGCTGTTCCAAGTTCTACTCAGGGGAACCAAATCATAGCACTTTCAAGAGGCAAATTTTCCACAGAGTAACAGCTCAAAACAAGAGCAATACCTTTCTTTTGATGGAAGCAACACAGTTTAGGTAGTATGACAATATCACAAAAACAAAAAACACCACAAAAAAATGGAATAAGAAAACAAAACAAATCACTTCCACAAACCCAAACAAACACAAGAAACCCCCAAAAACCCAAAACCACCACAAACCAAAACAATAAAACCATGAGGCACCTTGCCAGATGGTCCACACAACCCCTGACAAGCTGGGGACAAGCAAAGGTTAGGAAAAGGATAGAAAAATATCAGAGTAAAATTATCACTAGTAAACTATCACATAAAGCACTTGTAATAGTTGTAAGAACTCACACATCACAAGAGAAAGAAAAGCAACCTCTAACCTTTCTAAATGAACAGTACTAATTTTTGTATGGTAGTGAATATTACCATTTATTCTATAAAGTTGTACAGAGCTGTCATGATCCTAATTACAATTTCAGTCAATTTACCTCAGGAACTGTAAAAAACCCTGAGTTGCCCCAGCTACAAGCACCTAACCAGAGCAATACAGCACAGACTAAGCTGGTAGTAGATCTGGGTAGCATAACTAAATGAAATTTCTAATGGGCTTTTAACAGTTATTTCAATTACATTATTTCAATTATTTCTTTAATTTGATTATAAAATGTCAGATACCTTGATGTCAAAACAAACGTAATAAAGCAGCTCCACATCTTCTGTTTTCAATATTCCTACTCTGAAAGTTCTGCTAATGAAAGCACAGCTGGGGTTCTTTTGTTTGGTTTGTTGTGGTTTTTTTCACATCTGATTATTGACTAAACAAAGCTGACTAGCTGGGGAGGGGTATAATGTTGTTTAGGTGGGCAGGGAATGGTGTAAAGGAAATAATTTCAAACTTGGCTCGTCTCTCTAATATTTGGGTGTTTTCCCCTAATTATTTTATTAACTATCTGTTCAGGGATGTTAGGTTGGTTGGCCTAGAAATTTGATTTTTCCCACACCATTTTACAGATACAGTAATCTTTCCTGCTCTTTTCCTATGGCAATTGTGTGAAGCAACAAGTCACATAAACTGGTTTTTGAAGACTAAAGGAAGAATTAGCCTTGAGACCCTCAGAACGCATGGGCCTCAGCTGTTGTCTTTATTTACAGTGTATTTTCATTATCTTTTATTGTCACCTCTTAAATCCCCCTGCCAGTTGAAACAGTTCATGTTGCACCTGGTCCTTTCTGCTCTTACCCTAACATATTTCCAGTATTTCATTTGTATTGGTCTCATAGAGTGCTTATCTTACCATAAAAGGAGGATTGCTCCCACAAACAGCAGCCAGCTTTCTTAATATTATCTTCCCAGACAATTACACAGCTTCTCAATCCTGCCTAAGTCTATTTTTAAAGGCCATTATTCTCATCCTGTTACTGCTCTTCTTTCTTTCATGTAAAACACTGAGCCTTGTAATTTAGAAATACCTTCACCTAACAGCCAACCTCTCTCAGTCCCTCCTAAAATCATGCAGTTGTGGAAAAAGATGATAAAATTTAGTTTATTGGTAAATTCTTTAACATTACCTGCATTTAGTATTATCTCTTGTACTGTAATATCAAGTTCACTGCCTGACTGATAGAATGAAGAGCAATTTATTACCCTTGAAATGTTTATGATCAGTAAAAATATGGACACTGGAGGAAGACAACCAAGAGGAATTTGAAGAAATATCAAAATAAAGCATGTATTTCAAAGTGATGAAAGGGATCTGCATATACTGCACTCTGGCAAAATAAAATTTAAAAGCTAAACAACAAAACTTGATGTTTAGCAATCTTTTCTGTTTCAGAATGAAAAATAAAATTAAAAACAGCTTCTTGAACTGATGGTGCAGCACTACTCTGCTGACTGGTCCAAGAGTCTCAAGATCCAGCAAATATGCAGCTAAGACTGAAACCTGTCACCCTCTTAAAAGTAAATGTAGTACTAAATGGAGTATTTAGTGTTTGATGGCTGTCAGTAGCAATCCTTCACTGTGATAACATATTTATACAGATTACAATTTCCACACATCCACCTCCCAAGCCTCTCTGCACATCTCATTATGCAACTGCAAATAATATGAAAACAGATTATCTTTGGCAGAAGTTACAAGTGGGCAATATGACACATTTTCTTTAAGTAAAATTAATTTGCTCTCCAGTTCCATTAAAACTATGGATGTGGTTGAGGATATAAGCAGAACTAACACTGAGTTTTCAGCAGGGATTAAAGAACATAGCCTCTATTTCAGTACTTCTTGTTAATCATGAAAATAGTAATTTTTTCTTTTCTGTTTATATGCAGCTTTGGCAGAAACAAACAGGAATCTTACCTTTCCTAGACAGGTGGGACCAGAGTTATCTTATTTTCTTCTTTCTGTTCAAATTAATCTCTTCTGCAGAACTTGATTTTGCACTAATTTCTTTTCTCTGTATTTTCTCACTTCTGTGACTTCCCTACTGCACAATTCATTTCAGAAAGGCATTCAGGCTGTAAGTTGCAAGGGAAAATATCTACAATGCCATTCAACTGCATGCAAAAAGAACAGGTGAAAAAAAGGTATATGTAAAAGAAAACTGCAATAACAGAAGTTTGCATTTCACATGACTACTCTTTGGGGGTACTAGTAGAAATTTACAGTTCAACAGTTATATATTACACCCAATCTACTCCAGATTCTACTGCCTCTCTGATCTTTTATTCTTCATTAAGAAAATACTCAAAGGAATAACAGTCAACAAGTCAGACTGGAAAAAAAATATTAGCCAGTTCAAATTGAACTTAGAAAAACCCTATTTCATTGAATTAATGGAAGAAAGAATAGCTTACATTTTTATAGCTTTTACTCACATCTTAGTACTTTAAGACCTCCCTCACTTCAATTCACTTTTGGATATAGCACTAGCATGTCACCAGTGAAACCCACTGCTAAAAACTTACTTTTAGGAAGAAGAGTCAACCATGTACATCAGAAATATGCCACACAGCCTCCTGCCACGTGACTAGCATTATTTCACCTTGTAATTTGCATCACTTCCCTTGCTCTCTTTCAAAAGAGAAAATCAACAACTATGGTACCTGTTCCGTATATGATGAGGCTAATCAACCAATAAAAAGGTACTTTTCACGGAAGCAAACCTTAATGCCTGTCATTAATCATAATTTCTATTTCTACATTTTATTATCATATTCCACTTCCATTTCTAATATTTTTTTGCATTACTACAGTTCAATTTGTAACAAGATATTTCTGTAGTTTTAGTGTAATACATCCTCTGATAGGCATTTATAGAAGAAAATTATTGAAACAAAGAAATTATTATGCAATACCATAAAGTATTGGCAAAGAGCCAATATGCAACATTAAAAACCCCCACACTCCAACTTTACTTTTCCAAGCAAACACTTGATATGAATTATGTCTGGGAAGAAAAGCTACAATAAACCTTACCACCCAAAATACAAGCCACAATTTTCTATTTTTACATCCCTTAAAACTCTCAGATATACTGTATCCTGCTGGTCCTCTGCTTGAGAAATCAGAGCTACTCTAAACAAGCTACTGCTTTAACATTCTGTACCTTGTATTTCTTAAACACTGTCACACAACTATTGCTCAATCATATGCTGCTCTTGAGAATCAAGAGATCCTGGCCTTAGAGACAATTACCAAATCCTGAAAGAGCAGTCAATGAATTATCATACCCAACTGCATTAGGCCCAGTTTGGAAACAGCTCCTTTGTTTTCTGAGTAACATTGTATACTTATCTTTCAGGGCTACAACATTACAAATAATTAAGTTTCTAATAAATTTCTAGCAGCCACATGCAGCTGTATGCTTGCACAGACATTAGTTTAGAGGCAGAGGTTTGTAGAGAGTTTTAAAAGGGAGACCAGAGTATTACCACTTCCTCTCACTCTCAGTTCCGAAAATGCATCTGGCTCTTGATGAAAAAAGTGCAATGCATGCACATACATTCAGATCCCTTAAGTAGAACCGCCTTTGCAGAAGAGATAGTTTTATTTGCAGTTTATTTTTCATAGGCATGCAAAAGAGTAACCTGCCAAAACAGAGGTATAGTTTGCTTAGTGGCTCAAAGGCTGATCATTATGGAGAAAACGTAACTAGATAAGCTGGCATTTTTAAAGAGCAAAACAAAAATTACAGTCATACGACGCAAAAGTCCCCATCAAGCAATGAAACTGAAGAGTTTCATGGGGTAAAGTTAGGATCAGGTACTGAATGGTGAAATTTCAGTAGTTCCAGACTCTTCTCTAAGTGAACAGTTATTCTGCCCTTCAGAGCAACAGCTCCCCTCTAACAGTTTGTATGTACAGAAACTCTCACCTTTCGGGACCATTTGGTAAACACTGACAAGTTCTAACTCCAATCTATAAAAGCACATTATTAGGCGTTCTGTAACTACTTTCCTTATTAAAGAACATTTAAAACACTCCAAAAAGCATAATAAAGAGAGAACTAATGTGTCAGTTCCTTCTGAATTAGAGCTTCCCTCAACTTGAAGGCAGTAGCCCTAATTCAAGGTGTGAAGAGGGGCTATGTTGCCACAGGATATCAGAATATCTTTTCATATGTCACACAGGCACAGGAACTCTGGCCTGACTTGTAATGAACCTTCCTGAGCCTTTAGGGCATCTAGCAACATTTACCCTACCCTTGCGTTTTCAGAGGCTAGAGTCACGCAGTGCTAATATGCTCCAAAGGCACAAGATTAAATTCCCCCAAGAGGAGATAGAGCCTGAGTATGACCAAGGAGGATTGTGTGCTTTCCTTATCACCTCACGTAACATCTTAGAAGACTAGCTGTGATTTAAATTCACAAAGCATCAAAACTGACCACACAGCTGTAAAACACTCAGAATACTTTCTTTCATGCTGGGAGAGGCTTGTGGGAGAACAAGATGTTTGAAGACTTTATCACTGCAGTGGAACAGATAATTAGGCAATTAAAACTATGAAAAGTAGAAAAATTACCAGTTCCAGATGAATTGCACTGTGGAACAGAATTGGGAGAAGCAAAAAATCAGAAATTAATGCCTTTCGCAAGCATCTTTAGAGCACAACTAAAAGAGTGAAAGTTCTGGAACAAAGGTAAAAGGGTAGTTAATTTGCAGAAACTTATCTGGTTTTGCAAAGGAATATTTTGAAGGAGTTGATTTCTAAAATAATCTTGCTTTTTTTGTGTTAATAATTAGAACACATTAATAGAAATCCAAGAGGTCTCATTCCAGCTTCATTTTTGGTAACCCAGCAAGGCCCTTCCCTCCTAGGTTTTTAATGGTATTAGCAGTATCTTCACACATACAGGCTTCTTGTTTAATCATTCTGCTCAATAGGAAACCCTCTACAAACTCACTCTTCCCATCCCTACTTGCTTCCAGGCCATGGAGAATGTACCACCATTTCACACACCAGAGTAATGTGAAAGAACACCTTAACTTCCCACAAAATCTTCACACAGGCAACTTTGGTGAAGGTGGTCTGCTCACCTACTGTCTATCACATGTGGTAAGATTTCCAGAAGCCTCTTCTACGATCTTCCCTGGAAGTACTGAACACCCATCCCAGCCAAGGAGAATAAGGGAGTTATCCTGCTCATGCCAGCTGTAATGGAGCATGCTTCTCCAGGCATGCTTTCTTCAGTGTATACATCTCACTATGCAAAGCTCTTGGTGGCGGAGACCTTCTTTTGCAGAGATGCAAAATCCTCTGCTCTGGTACTAAGAACTTCCAAATAAGAACATACTAAGAAAGAAGCTGGCAAAATCTGCTAGTCTAGCTTGCTAGTACCTAATCTGCTAGCTTTGCTAGTACCAACTATGAAATTCTGGCTTACGGCCTCATAGACTTGTTGCAGACATAAATAAGGACATACCAACCAGGCCAGATGCTGCACAGTGGTATCAGATGTGATACACTTCCCTTACTGCCAACTGCAGGGAGAGGCCACCATCTGTAGTGGTTTAGGTTTGCCAATTTAAGATTTCCCAGCCAACACATCAATTAATGTGGTGGGTTTAGCACTGGCCAAATGTTAATGCACCCGCTAGAATATACTTAACTCATTTCCTGCTTTGAGATAGGATTAGGAGGAAGGCAAAGTAGGCTCAAAACTTTAAAAGGATATAAAGAAAGCTTTAACAGTAACTAAAAGAAAGAATAATAAGAATCAGAATAAAACCTTTAGAACACTTCTCCCCCTACAAACTTTTATTTCCCAACTCACAATGTACAGAAACAACTCAGTTTATCAGTTCTACAATAGCCTTTCTGCAGTTCACTTAGGGAGAGGAGTCCCTCTAGTAAATTTATGGAGACTTCTCCACAAGAAAACAGTTCTCTCATGGCTTTCAAGTTTCCATGAATAGCAGCCGCCCGGAACATCTGCAATCATAAAGTCCCTCCCATTTCTACAGCTTTTCCTATAGCTGTGTTTATGGCCCATGTCAACTTATGGGGTACTATTTTAAAGATGCAAGATGTTCAAGAGCAAAGGTTCTCTTTATCTGTCTTTGAAAGCATCTTCATCTCTGGGAACAGAGGTCTTCTTTTCTCCCAGGGGGCACAAGGTCTTTATCACTCTTCTCTTTCTCTGTTCAAACTTCTTATGGGATCATAGCTACTTCAACATTTGCTTACTTTAGCATGGAGGCTTTTGCAAGATATATACAATTTGAAGACTTTCATCTCCCCATACCTTCATGTATTAGAAGGGCAAAGAGTCTGATGTATCAATTACATTCTTCTCCAAAGCTTTACAAGAGAATTTCAGCCCCAAGATTAAGGCATCTCCTCATCCCTCCCATCTGGGACTTGACTTCTTCACTGACCTCGGTGTTTTCAAGTCATTCCTTTACGTGCCTGCACGTGTCCTTTTCTCTCACTCGAGGGAAGACTGAAGCAATGAAAGAGTTAATATTTCACCCACGGCCTGCAGATGGTCACCTGACCCCGGACAGGCTCAGTAGCTTGCAGCCGGAGAGCTTCGGCTGGGTTGGGGGTGGAGGGGGGGAGAAGTGGGTAGGATCTTAACAAACAAGCCAGGACGCAGCAGCAGCAGGCCGGAGATGGGGGGAGCAATGGCTTCTCCTTCCCCTCTGTCCTGTGGTTGCAAGTGAACCTCAGTGGTGGTCGTATCCTGGCTGAGCCAGACGAGCCCAGGGCTGCTCGGTGCAGCCGGGGCCCAGTGGACCCTGGCCTGGGCTAGCGGCGGGGGCAGGGCTTAGCAGCAGCAAGATGTTGGCAGCTGCAGCCATAGCTGGCCTAGCCCCACGGCCTCCCGTCCCTCTGCCCAGCAGTCAACGGGACCCAGCCCCGCGGCGGAACCCACCCAGCCCGGCCAAGACAGGGGCGCTGGGCCGGCCTTGTTACCTGTTCTCAGGCCAGAAAAGAAAGAGAGAATTCTCAGGATTTTTTATTTTTAACATGGGTGTTCACAGAGGCTATTGGCTTTCTCAGTAGTTTTAACAGGTTGTCAGTTCTCAAAGCTAATTACTGATTTTTTTTTGTCAGACACAGAGGAAACTGCTAGCAGCTTCTCTTAGAACATCACTTCCGTGATGCAAAACCAGCACACCTCCTCACACCTTGCTGCAAAAGGAAGGACTTCATAGCTGCAATCAATTTCATTTTAATATTGTAAATAACCATTGCTATTATTAAAAAAAGTAGAAGCCATAGAGCGCAGCTAAGGATTACATGGCAGTTGAACTGTGGAGTATATCTCCAACTGCAATAACCCCGCAAAATGCTTCAAGCATAAGAAGAGAGTGGAACTTGTGCCTAGTAAGGGATTTTCCTTGTAAAAAGTATTTAGAGTAAAAGTAAATTCTCACATTAAACAATATGAAAGAAATGAGGCAGGAGTGGGATGAAAAACACAGCTGATAATACTTGAATATGCAAAAGCATGTATATGTGTTTATACATTTAAGTTTAAAAAACCAATAATAGTGATATACAAGAGTTTCTGTTTCTTGGCTTTACATGCAGAACTTTTACTAAAAGAAATACTAAGCAATAAGCTCTGGGGTAAACATACAAACAAACACTTTTTAAAAAACTCAACAATTCTGAGCATTATTTTTTCTAATAACTTTCTAGTTATGATTCTCTTAGGTAACCTCATGGAAACATTTATTCTAATTATAGCAGGTCTTTGATGTCTGCGCAACAAACTAATTCATGTAGTTTATTCCTTCCTGAATCAGGTTCTCTCAGTTTAAAACACAAACTGAATGGGAAAAAAAGGAAGTTTTTCAGAGTTTAAAATTCTTTGAAACCTAGGAAGACATTCTTATCTCATCCAAACAGCTTGAAGTGAGACATTGGCATGGGAAAGAGATGGGTAAAATGTGTACAACACCGTTGCACTGGCTGCAATGACCATGATAGTGCAATGCTGGCGCAGTTCAGAAGGCGGCAGGGGGCAGAAGAAAAACAGGTCTTGGACGTTTTATACTTTAATTTCTAGCTCTTCATACAGTGCTATTCTGTCATCAGACTCAAATTTTCATCTATCCCACTGACAGAGCAAATGCAAATGTGGCAGTCTCATTTTATTATTGTATTTATTATGTCAAGAAACACAAGGGCTGCTGGAAAGCACTGCACTAGATGAACTGCTCTAGATATACATGTGGAGAAACATGACCAGAACACAAGTGTCCTCTTGCCTTCAGTGGAGCTCAAACAGATGGCACAAAACTTACCATTGATCACTTGTGACTATAATAGCATACATCCTGTATACCATTATCTCGTGAAAAAAGCACAAATAAAATACACCAAATTCACCACACTAACATGGCCATAGAAAACAAGATCTTGCAGACAACACCACTAACTTTTCTTCTGAGCATGACAAGTAATTTGTTTTTCTCACTTGTTTTTAATAGTGAGAGAAGCATCTTGGCATTAATCATAAATTATAACCAAAATCTGTCAGCTCTTTTGTATGACAGACTTTTACAATTCTTTATTCTTTCCTCTGTTGGTGTTTGGCAGGATATGGACAATACAGAGGAAAGTGGAAGAAAAAGAATTACATACACACAGATGTAATTTTAAACCAGCCTTGATTTTAAAAGCAACCAACCTGCCCAGTATTCTTAATGTGAAACAGACATTTTTCTGGTGTAGATTTCTTTTGCAAGTCAGTAATGTTAATATGAGAAAGCTGTCTAAGAACTACATTTCTTTTCTACAGAGAACAATTGAATAAATTTTCCCAGTTTCTGCAAAAGTAAACTGCTCTTAACAGTTCTTGGCACTCTTACATTTACTTTTTTGAAAGTTACCTAAGCCTGCTTTAGTTTATCCTAAGAAATCACTTAAACATTAAAATTCATAGTAGAGCATCTGCATGCTCCAAACAGCCAACACAGCCACATATCGCCAATACTTCTAAACTTATGTGAAAAATAAGTGTTTCTTTTTTTGCTCTTTAAATATGACTATATTAAAATGCTTGACTTTGTATTTTAAAAAAACTGCATCATAACAGAGACTCTTCAGCCTTATACAAATATCTCTGCTAATAATTTAGTTCAAACCCTATTATCAATTCCCAAAACTACCCCTGCCTCCAACCAAACACACAAAACTTGGAGAAGTCTGACCTTCACCTAAGAACTGACCACATTTCAACAGGCGAGCAGCATTCAAGTATAGTATTAGTTACAGTTGTCAGGAATTTCCACAGAGATCACCGATACTCACATAAATAGCTGCCAGAGGTGTGCTGAGAAGTGTGATGAGAGGAATGGCCAACAAAAATAACATAACATACCTGAGGGCACCAACAGAGGAACTACTAGACTACAAAGAAGAAGGGAGAGTTTATTTTGTTTGTTGTTTGATTTTAGTAAAGAGGACAGCATAAATAAGTTTGGTACTCTTTCACTTTCACATGAGAAAGCACAAAGGGTGTGACAAGCAAAACTTAAATAAGCAAAAGGGATTTCAAATGTATGCAGTAAGCAATGACCTAGATTTTGAAGCAAGTTATACACATGCTTCAAATTAGCAGAGACAGTAAAGCATAAAATGGCACAGAGAAGTACAAGTTACTGACAGTTAGGAAGTCTTTCAATTTTTCAGGCTGCACATCAATTGTTTTTACAAGCACCTCTCTGAACACATTGAAATAATTCACTATAGTTGCCGTCCAGGACAGATTGCTAAACACAGGTTACAAACTACACAAGGTAGAAACAATTACATAAGGCATTCAGCACAACTCCAATCTTCACTGTACACAGCAACTTCTTTCAGAGCAGCCAATTCGCGGAATTAAACCAGAACACCTCTGAAGAGACAAATGATAAACCCTATTGGAAACCTCTCACAAGCCTACAAAACTCACCCTACAAACATAAGAGAACAGCGGAACAGTATGAACTAAAATGTTTCCCTTACCTTTGCTGAGAGTGCCTGTGATGAGTTTAAAAACAGTCTGGGCAAATTTGACAATCCCATGCTTGCATTTCTTTGAACAGCCACTCATGGTTCAGACGATAGACTCTTTTCTCTTACAAATTTCAGGAATAACAATAAAATTAAAAAGTGAGTCCTTTACAAAGTTGATATGACTGGTTGTGCAGCGCACAGAACTCTGCTCTCATGCACCGAGCCCCAGGCTCTGCACTGAGGTTTGCTCACTCTGAAGCTACTACGGAGGACTGCAGTGGAGCAATGTACATCTCTTTATAGTTAAAGGTACAGCTCTCCCTGTCATCCTCTAGGCCGGGACTGCAAGCACCTGCTGCGATGCCCTGATAGAAGCTGCTAAGCACAGCAACACCTCAGCCAGACACGAGAGGAGGGAGGGTTTGCCTCCGCAGGCTGTGCAGGCTGCCACGCTGGGCACAGGGAATGCAGCAAGAGACGGCTGGAGTCACCAGCTGCTGCAAATAAAAGCTGCTGATTAAAGCTTTTATTGGTGCCCTTTTCTCGTGGATTTCAATAAAATTATCAATTTTGCTCTTGTCAAGTCGAGAAAATCAGAAAATAACACTTTTTTATTTTACCAACACCGTAGTGACATGGTCACATGTAGAAGGCAGCATAGCATTCCTTTGCAAAACCTGCTAGAAGTAGGAAAACATAGCTGCACCCAGGGAGAGAAAAAAAAAAATCTTTATTTTAATTATACCAGCTTAGAGGCTTCTCCGATAGTGATTTGCCCAGCACAGAGGGATGTGCCACCTGGCCTTTCGGAATCGGCAGGGCTCGGGCTTACCCTTCTGTGCAACCCCACATTTGACTTTTCGCATCGTGCTGGTGTGGTGCTCACTCACTGTATAATAGGATCTATTCCCCTAGCAACAGCCACAGCTTTGGCTTCTCCACTTCAATCAGTTACTGCTGAGTCTTGAATACTCTGAATAAAAAGAATGGATGCATCCAGCAGCAAAGCAGAGGCATCTCAAACCCCATCTGAGTACTGGGCAGAGTCGAGCATCTTTAGGATTAATTCATGCTGGCCTCGTCTCAGATGCTTTTCAGCAACCTCCAAAATGCACTATTTGCTTGCTTCGGCCACAAGGCTTACCTCAGGTTTCTGCTCACACCCAGCCCGTTAAATTGCTTTATCAGCCTTGTGAGAAATAGCTACTCACTTTTCATAAATTCAGAAAGGTTTATTAAACCTTATCAAAAATACAACAGAAGACTGAATAGAGAAAAATGTTACGGTGCCGGGAGCAAAGTATTTTCCCCACCATGTGCTCACCCACACAACAGAGGTTTCCCCTTTTAACCCTTTAGCCCCTTCCAAAATTCTGTCCATCGACTCCTTCTTCACTGTCCAGTGGTGGAGTTTACTTCCTCAAATCCTGACTGGAGGTCAGATGTCGCCATAGTGACAAGCCGACCCTCCCAGATGTCCCAATCCCGGCTGTCCCTTGATAACAACGCAGGGGGTAAAAAATAACGATAAATCTATAAAACTTTTCTTAACCTATATACATTATATTTGTCTGTTAATTGTGAGAGTCAATCATCGCATCACTCATCTATCACAGCCTTGCCTCTGGCAAAGCCGCCTGGAGCCAGCCATCACCTCAGAGCGGCAACTACCGAGCACCGCCTTTACTGAGGGACAGGCACAGCTTTGCACTTCTAGGAACAGGGATATACCTTTCACTCAGAGAGCAGTAAACTGCTTTACAGGAAAACTTACATTCCTGAACCATAACTCAGGGCTTTGCCAAATAGCTCACCCTGCTGTGAGACTCACGACTATCCGTCCCTCCCAACTGGAAGTGCTTTCCTGCTCCTCATCCCCGCCTCACACCCGCACCCCCGCACTGCTTCCCTTCCCTTCCCTTCCCTTCCCTTCCCTTCCCTTCCCTTCCCTTCCCTTCCCTTCCCTTCCCTTCCCTTC
>JAYDZK010000039.1:0-20566 GCA_034509185.1 Euphonia xanthogaster | reverse complement strand
TCTCTTCAGTCCACTGTTGTTTATGCTCCTGGGCCTGAGATCTGGATCAGCTGTCCTTGGGTCCCCAGCTGGACAAGGAATTGTTTTGTCTACCTACGCTGTGAAGAGAGCTTACTATCCCTAATATGAAGCCCAGACCCACAAACTAAAGCAGCACAGAATCTGAAAAATATAAAAGCTAAAACCTGAGGCATCAATAGAATTCACATTACCCAGTTCTCTCCACAGATACTGTCATCATGCCGCGGAAGCCAAAAAGGCAAAGGAGACAATGGCCAGGATCTATGACAGATCCTGGGACTCTAGTATTTATAATTTTATAATATAAGTTTCAGTTACTTGGTCTCATGGGAGGCAGTTGTCCACTAGTGGGGTATTCAGTCTCGTCCATTCTCATGTCTGACTGAAAAAACACTTCTCATAGAAGCAAAAATAATCTTGGCCTAATTAGGATAACCCAAGTCACTCCTTTTCCCTGTGATTTGAGGAAGTGCATCATTGCAGAAAGTCCTCTCAAACTCCTCATAAACTTTTTCTTAAAAGTTTTTCCATGTTGGAATGATGCACTGTTAAATTAAACCAGTTAGAAAGAGTACAATCTTTCCTCCTGCCTGGGAATTGTTTTCAGTCTTCACATATTCATCCTGAGCCTGGTAGTCCCTCCTGTCCTGATTGTCAAAGTTAGACACATAACTGGAGCATGCCAGAGATACTTGCTCAGCCTGTGCACCCAGCTCTTCTTCCCAGACGATATACTCTGAATCTCACCCACACACAGAACTTTAGAGGTACCAGGTGTTCTCTTAGTTCCAGAAGTGTTGTCACAGACATACTCAATGACCTTCATTGCACTCCCAGCTGGCACAGCTGTCTTAGAATATAACATAAATGAAATTTCAATTATCTGTTTGGAATAAAATCTAGCAAGTACAGGCAATTGCTCCTGCTAGCTGTGTCCTAATCACCTCTAGATTTGAGATACCTCTAACACATCAAAAATCATCATTTAACTGATCCCTAGAAAAAGTGTAACTTCAAGGAATAGTTTTGAAAAATTGATCTACGTAAAATGAAGAGTTGTCACCTTACTTGAATGCAGGTAGTCTGTGCAGGTAGAGGTCTCAGCACGCTGTGTCCCATGCCATTATTATTTGCAATGCCAGCACTGTTAATATTGAGCACTTTCCATGTATAGAAATCCAACTGCATTGGAGTCCCAAAGAAGTTTGTTCTAATACCCGTTTTTCAAATATGGTAAATGGACATACAACCAGATAAACTTAGTTGCCTGTAATTACCTGTAATTAGTTGCTCATCAGCAAATTTTCTTTTGTACAAGTCTAGCACTTCAACAGCAGCAGCCCAGCTGTGATATCTTCTCCACTGCTTTCTGCCATTGCTGCCAGGCAGATAATGACCACATTGCATTTTCATTCATTCTGTAGTTAAAGTTAGTATTATCAGACAGAGCCTCAGGAACATTGCTTGAAGATTTCTTCATCACTACAGTGCTTGGTTTTTTATGGTGCAGTAGTTACCTTGACTCAGGCAGCATTCCTCACTGGAGAGGAATGTATATAGATAGTGACACATCAGTATTTTCCACAAACACTTCATTTGGATTGGCTCATCCTTTTATTTAATATCCCATCTGTCAAGCATGACTAATTGTTTATTTACACAGAAATCTAGGGAAAGAAATAGTACTGATTAAAAAGCATGCATGATAGATTGGGGTTTTAAAAGCGCAGTGAGAAAATAAGAAAATCAAAGTTTGGGTTATGTGCTAGGCTCGATTGGAGGAAAGTTTCCTTCACAGTGGCTGGTATGGGGCCATGTTTTGGAGTTTGAATGGTAATAAAGATGTTTTTGTTATTGCTCAGCTTACACAAAGCCAAGGCCTTTTTTTCTTTTCATACTGCCTCACTGGCAAGGAAGCTGGGTGTGCATTGGAAGCTGGGAGGAGACACAGGCAGGACAAGTGACTCCAACTGACCAAAGGGATATTCTAGGCCATATGGCATCATACTTAGTATATAAAGTGGAGAAGAAAGAAGAAGCAAGAAGGAGGAAACCAGGCAGACATTCGGAGTGATGGTGTTTGCTCTTCTAGAGATGGCTGAACACCTGCCTGCCCATGGGAAACAGAATGAATTCCTTGTTTTGCTTTGTTTTTGCTTTCTCTAATAAATTGTCATTATCTCAACCCACACGTTTTCTGACTTTTACCTTTCCAATTTGATTCTCTCCCTGATCTTGTTTGTGGGGGAGTGAGTGAGTGGCTACATAGTGCTTGACTGTTGTCTGGGGGTTAAACCATGACAGGTACAAAACCTTTTGCCTGAATTACAGGCATCCATAAGCTGAGTGGACATAAACTGAGTTACAATTCTGCCTTTTTGCCTTTTTTCTAGGAGCAGTCCTTGACACCTTGAAGGTCATTCCAAGCAAATGGCTTGTCTCTGCAAAACTATATTGTCTTCCCTGGAGTTTGTGCAGACAGCTTTTCCTGGCACAGGAGGCTGAGGCCAGCACCTAGATCCTTCTTACCACACCAAGCATGGTACTTGCTGTACAAGCTTCCTGCAGAGTGGCTGGAATTCCAGCATTCCTGATGTTACAGCCCTGGACTTCCCTTGAGGTAGTTTGTCATTCTTGCTTAAATATACTGGTAATGTCATAATTCAAACTAGAATGAGACTGAATATTTTTCAAATTCTTGAACAGATTTGAATATATGCAATGTCTAAAGCCAAAGGCTGCTACAGCACATTCCTGAAAATTATGTGGAGCTTATGTAAAAAAACCAAACCACAATAAATCTAGCCATTGCTCACTGTTTGTCAGTTTCTTGGCTATGAGTCCAGGAAACACTCTAGTGGCATGACATAATTTTCATTATGTCTGTTCTTATCACACATGTGTCAGTGAGATTAAAAGCAGCAGAAGAAGCAGAGACACACAGGCTCTAAAGAAATATTTCACAGGGAAGTGAATTCATAGAAACTTGATGGTTTAACATATGGAATGCATGCTTACTGCTGTGTTTACACCAGTGAGGTGATGTCAACATTTTAATGAGGCCATGCTTAACTACCATCTTAGCTCTGTATTAGCAGGATAGCTGTTCTTCAGAGAGAGGTTAGACATACTCTTCCTTTGTTCTGTCAATCACAGTTTGCCTAACCATAACTGAGGACAGAGATATTACTTGGCAAATGCAAAGCTGCTCAGCGAGCAAGTGGCATATACTGAACACAGAGATTGTAGTCAGCTTGTAAAGTGGAAGTGAGGAAAGGTTGGTAATGATTTTGTCCTTGCACAAAGGTTAGTGGGAGCTGAGGGCTGCTTCCCCAGAAAGACATTCACAGTCCAGAAAAACTGATCTAGTCCAAAAGCAAGAGACTTACTTCTCATAAGTCAGAGTATTAAGCTCCATGGAGAAATTAGCCTTCACAGAAGTCGTTACAAAGGACCCAAGTAGGAAGAAAAATAAAAAAATATTAAACCATGTTTCCCTTCATTTTGGTGGCAAGAACTTGTCAAAGGGTGAGCATTTTCATTGAATCAATGACTGCTCTTATGCCTCCTAGATCCAGTGACATGCAATCATGTACATATTCATTTTTATAATAGTGTGAGAGCATGTATGAACTTGAGCTGTCATTGAATGGAGGAATGCAATGGCTAATATGTAAGCTGTGCTTCAGTGGCTTGGTAGGATAGGTCAGAAAAAAACCACAAAACACTGATGAGAACATCAATATGAAGAACTTGTATGACAGCTCCTTCTAGAGGCAGTAAGTCATGAAGATTAAAAAATGAAATTTCCTCAGCATTTCAATTTCAGGGAAAATGAGAACTATATTTCTTTCATCCCCCCAATTCCTTACATACTAGGCTTACATTCAAGCTTCAGTTAATTCACTGAGGCAATCATGGGCCTGAACTTAGTATATACCTTGTGACAAAGTACTTTCTTTCTTTATGTTGCAGTAAGTACCTCAGACAGAATTTACTGAAAATACTCTCTTCATTTTTTTATCTTTTTATTAAATGGCTCTAATAACATATACCTAACTCATTTTTTTCATCCCAAAAATCTATTTGCCTCAGTATAACAAGGTTTAATGATTTGGCACCCAACAGTTTTGTGACAAGCTGTCTTCAGCTTGGTGCAGGCAATATGAAGCAAAGCACCTCCAGCCAGCAGCCAGTGGCTGGAGGATGACTGATTCTAAACTAAATCAGTAATCCTATATTACTTTTTACACCCTGTCGATTCTTGAAGTGCAGGCAACTTGATTTATGCAGCAGACATTGAAATTCTCAGAGATCAGGAAAGATATTACACACTTGTACATCATAATGAGCTATAACAACTTGTTTTAGTTTGGAAACTTAAATTCTGATGACAGCCCGAAGACTGCACAAAGACTTACATAAACAAAGTCAAGCAGGATAGGGAAGCACAGGTCAGGCTTCCTCACTGAACTCATTTTACCTTCCTCAGTCTTTTTTGTTTGTTTTACACACACAATGGTTGCTGAAGCTTTTGGACAGATGGTAAAGCCCTTTCCCTATTAAATCACAATTAAAGTGATGGAAGCTCACCTACAATTTTGAATCATTCTTGTTCAATGCATTAAATATTTTCTTGATTTGAAAACTGCAGTGTATATCAATATCTGTATGATTTTGTGAATAGTTTTATACCTAGCCTTCCAATAACATTTATGACAAATGTAAGTCTGCACACAGACCCAAACATGACTGTGAATGGCCCGATTCTGATAATGACTAAATAGAAAACCTTTTATAGATGAAAAACTTTAAATGGCTTTTAGACGAACATTTGAAGAAATGTGTCAGTTGCCCTGGGAGGAAGAGCCCTGAGATTATTATGATACAGAGCAATAAAATTCAATACAGGCTACAATAATTTGGTTATATAATTTCTAAATTTGTAGACACCTGTGAGAAATTTTTGTAAATTGGTCTGACTCTTGAAAATTCCACTAATAAAAAAATGAATGATACTTATTGTTTAAAATTCACCATTCAGCAAAACACCGAGTAGACATAATATCCTGTAATCAGGGATTAATCATATGTGTAGGGCTACAGTGTAATCAAAACAGTTTGTAAGTTACCCTCAGGTGAAATCCATTCATTTGGGAAAATCCACAAATGTTTACAACTCCTTTGAATTTGGAAGTTCAGATTAACTTAAAAAAATAAGTAAATTTATTTTTAACCCTATGACCTCTAATCACTAAGTCTCAGAATACTTTGGTAGCAATAACAAGGTAAGTGCCAAAGAAGATGGTATTTTCCCTAGCTGCCAGTTGAAGAGCACTAATGCTAGCAAATTGATGCAGTTTCTTGCTGCAGCAAGTGACAGAAACAGTCTACTACTCTATCTACTATATATACAGAGAATTTAAGGAAAAGCACTAATAAATTACAGATGATTGAGAAACAGCATCCCTTTCCAAACAGCCCAGCAATGTGGTATGTTAGCAGAATCACAAACAGAGAATAATATTTCCCCACTTTTGTACTACTTTATTTTGCAAGTGAAATTTCAGGCACTTCAGCAAACAGAGGTGCCTGGTG
Organism: Euphonia xanthogaster; assembly: GCA_034509185.1. Classification (NCBI taxonomy): domain Eukaryota; kingdom Metazoa; phylum Chordata; class Aves; order Passeriformes; family Fringillidae; genus Euphonia; species Euphonia xanthogaster. The sequence goes on along the minus strand of JAYDZK010000039.1, from coordinate 14,947 downwards.
AGATTTTTAAAGTAGATGGTAGCTGCTTACTTCCCTGAGTTCCTATGGGATCTACTAAGTAGTTCTTCAGCAATTGCACCTAACACACACTTAGAGGAGGGAGTGGAATGCTTTTCCTGAGGACGCACAGCAACAGTACTCTGAATCATTAAGCACCATACTCCTTAACAGTACCACAAATATACCTACTTCTGTATAAAAGCAGCCAACACCCTGTCACACTGGACTTTTTCAAGGCTCTAACATGGCCTTTAAGTGAATGTTCCTTTGTACATCAGCTAGTACTCATCACCTGAATTAACTGAGCATATTGTGAACTTCACACACTTGTCCACAGACAAGTACGTTGTGGGGCAGGAATAATAATAAGGCAGATTTTTGGCTTGAGGACCTTGTGATTCAAAGCAGCATGCTTGGGGAAAACTGTCACTGAGCATTGCTTTTCATTGTGTGTCATTTTTGTTGCTGTTTTGTTCCATCTCAAAGCTAGCCAAGTTAAATCCACCTGAAATGAAGTATAAACTCTACATTGCACAAACTTACCAATACTATTCTGAATTATATCAGCCAGAGAGAATTTAGTCAGACTAGCTGGGGTCCAGAAATATGTACATCTCCCATTGCATGTGAGATTTTTTCATGATTTTATTTAAATTCTACATTACTTAATGAGAATTTGGAGAAACATGGGAGAACCTCATGTACAGTTTTACATCTCCAGGTCTTTACCAGACCCTAGGCATTGCAAGGAAGCAAGCAAAATTACATACATCTAGTAGGTTATAGCCGATGCATTTTGACCATCCTCCAATCTTCACAGATCATGACAGAGGTACGTGTTTGCTGATAGCCCAAACAGGACTGTACCAAGATTAGTTTTGCTATGGGGCCAGACCAGGATATAAATACATAAAAAAAACCAACTGATTGGAAGAAAAGAGGGTAAGTATACTCAATGGCACATTGAACAAGAACAGAAATATATATCTCAGTCAGCTACAGCAGTCAAGTCTCAGCTCCAAGTCTAAAAATGTTTGCAGAAAGCCACTTCAATTCATAAGCAATATTATCTTTTCCAGCCCTGAATTTCTCTTATTTGCAGGGCTTTTTGAGGCTAGTAAATTTAATCTAAGCTGTAATGTTCCTCCTAGTTAATAACTGGCTAAGAAGCGATGGTCCAAGGTTACTTCTCAATATACACAAAGCAAAGCACAGCCTTATTGTGCTGGTATTTTATAAGTAAGCACTGCAAATTACTGATGTAATTAAAGAGAAATCAACATTTTCTTCTGCATTATTCTCCCACTTAGTCAATCTCAGTCTTTGAGAATGTGTTTATTAATAATATATGCTGTTCCTACTGTATGCTATGCCATCTGTTCCAGTGTTGTAGACTTCTCAATGGCTGTACCATGTAGGTGGCTGTTGCTACAAGACTACAAAGGCAGCTATCAGGCAGATATGGTTCTGAAAGATAAATACTTTCAAGGAGTTCTAATCAAATTCCAGTTTACCACATTACTGTTCGCAAAAACAAAAGGAAGAGACTATTACATCTTGCTAATTTTAGACACACTTTAAAATGCCTTTTCCCCTCTTTTTTCACTACAGACTTTTTCTCATAAGCCTTCCTCTCTTACCCCTGTGTAATGGGAATTACAGCAGACCTACAAGACAAAGATCAAGAACAAGTAGCCTGATAATAGGGAAAGGCTGACTGAATTCAACCATCATTTTCCATTACTTCTGGCTATAGAATCCATTAATGTAAAAGTTTACCCCACCCCCACTGACTGAAGCATATAAGATTTGTAAGCACTTTAGCATAATTTCATTTGTTAAAAGGAGATTAAATAATTTATCTTTCAGGCTCTACTGTTTATACACCCTTATGTGAGAGCCACACTCAGCAACAAAGAAAAATTCCTCTTAACTTCCCACATAACACACACTACAGAAATTGGATCCCTCACAAAGTCAAGCTCCTTGTGGTTGAGTAACAGAAATCCCATCTTGCCATTTGGGAAACAGTTCATGTTGCAGAACTGGGCTCTAGCTCAGAATTCGCTGTGTGAACTGCTTCCATGAACATTGCTGCTGTCTGCTTAAAGTTTTTACAAGAAAAGAAATGGGTGATATGTTTTTGGTTCCTTCCTATTTTTGTCACTTGTTTTTAAAATCAAAGCTGGAGAGATCATCAAAGAGGCAATAAAATGACAGACTGTGTAGCAGCAGATGAAGGCTGATAGAATACCTATGTCTCCTGCAACTGTGGAATTAACTTGAAGATAAACTGAAGAAACAGACACAGGATCTAGGGAGAACTTCAGTGATGTGATGTGAAAAGAGCACAGAAGTTTTAGGTACTGCAAAAAGGGATAGCTTGAAAAAAGGAAGGATGTTTTTTCTAAAACAAAGGGGAGAGTCTCAGTAGGCCTAGTTTTTTATTATCCTTAGACATCCCTACTAGTAGCACACTATTTTTACTGATTGTCTAAAAAATTGTTTTCCCATGATTTTTCTTACCCTTTTGTGCCTTTCCATCTTTATAACTCTACTTTGAAACCCTGGAGTTGGTCAGATAGATGCTTAGCAACCAGTTTGGCAGACTAATGTGAACAAAGAGCATTTAAAGATATTCTCTCTTTCAGCTTCTTGTGTCTTCTGAAATTGTGTACTAAACTAGCCCTTGGGCCACTATTTCAGTATTGTCATTGCTACAGAACAGCACAGATCATTTCTCAAAAATCAGAGAGGCAGAAATAACTGGAATATGATTTTGAATACCCTGTGTTCTTACACAAAACAGGATTAACAAAAGGTTAATGGTTTGTGGAGCCATCAGATCCATCAAAGAAAAAGCAATAGTGCTTTTCAAAATTCAGGACAAGTAGACAAAGCTTGTGAATCATTGAAAAATTCAGCGACAAGAAAAGACACAAGAAAAATCCCACTAGTCAAAACATCTGCTTTATTCTTTCTTACTAGCCAAAATCTATGTTATGTTATTTTTATGAGGGAGTATACAATGATATATTATAAGTTTCACCTTGGTCTTAATGACTCTGAGTATCTACACTGAGCCTGAGGCATCATACTATCAGCAATGTTCCTGAACAATGCATGGACTTACTATAAATTATATAGCAACTTTACTCTGATTTGTGTTAAGCCAGCTAAATATCTACTATATTTTTGTTACAAGATGCAAGAAATACATTAAAATGTCAATATTTCCACCACAAAGCAAAATTAGTTTGGAGCTACAGGAACTTATGGTCATGGTATTCCTAATTCAACAGCCAGCGTTTCAGGTCAGTTGAACTAGGCAGAAGAGCTGAAACCTAAGAGATGCTACTTGTGCACAAGAAGATTGGTCAAGACATACTCATTACTCAGTATTTCTTGACTGTGTCTGGGAACGTTAACCCTCAATTAATCCCTGTGCCACTAAGTACTTCATTTATCCTATCTTTTTTTTGGTCTTTCTTCAAAGAAGATTAAACTTAGACTGTTCCATTTTAGTTTGCTTACATACAGAATCCAAGAATGGGTAAGGTTGGAAGGGACCACAGTAGGTCATCTGGTCAAACCTCCCCACTCCAACAGGGTTATCCCAGAGCATGTGGCATAGTTGCACCCAGATGGTTCTTGAATGCCTCCAGTGTATGTGTTGGTTACCTTACACTGTAACCCAAGACAGTACCTTGCTTGGTTTTTCCTAGCCTACCCTTGCTTTGCTTCCCTTGCCTACACCTGCCTTGCCTGGCCCTACCTACAACCTTCTTGTTTTGCTTTGCCTTGCCTACCACTTTTCAGTTTGCCTTACATGCAGGCAAGGCAATGCAAACCAAGCATAGGAAATTGTGGGCAAGATAAGGGAGAGGTAGGTAAGGACAGAGCACTGAGGGGAAAGCAAATGGAATGGTAGGTGAGAAAAGGCCCAGTAGTTCTAGGCAAGGCTGGGGATAAGAAGGTAAGCCCAGTGATGGGTAGGCCAGGCAGAAACAGGAAGGGCTAGGCAAAGCCCTGGAGGAAAGCACTGGGCAGGTCAAGGGTGGGGCATGGACATGCAAGGCTAGGGAAGGTTAGCAGGGCAAGGCAAGGAAACTGTTGGGTTGCCAAGGAAAGGCCAGGCAAGTGAGAAGTACATTCAAGGATTGCTGGGAACAAAAGTGGCCAGGACAGAGTGATCTGACTGGCCTTTGTCTCACCTGGGCCATCTCTAATCTGCACCTAAAACACTTGGGCTACCTGCTTTCCTTCATATGGAAAAGAACTGTCATTCTGGTCCTGGAGCCCAAGGGCGAAATCTGGATGGCCTGTCTAAAATTCAATACACACAAAGACTGGTGCCAGACAAAAGCTGCCAGGACAGGCAGGTCTATGTGGACATGAACTCTCCTGGGCTGCCTCACATGTGCTCCTGAAATACTGGGGGTACATAAGGTGTTCAGTCCTAGGAGGAGCAGGCAGGGCAACGCAAATCCAGGAAATGCTAGGAGAAAAGGGGTTCTTAATTCCAGGCCGGGGAGGGCTAAGCAAGGTAATGAAAGGCATTAGAGTGATGCAATCCCTTCTGCTTCTATAGAGGTGACTTCTGTGAGAAACTGCTAGAAGCTTCCACCATGTCTGGCAGAGTCAATCTCTGATGGTTCTGAAGATCGACATGCTGCTGGCCAAAGCTGGGCCAGTTAGAGAGATTAGAAACACCTCTATGAAAATGTATTTAAGAAGGAAATCAAAACAAAGTGGGTTTGCAGTTTTAATTCCAGCTAGAGAAGAGGAGGAGATAAGAACATGTGAAGGAAGTAACATGGAGATACCAAGGCCAGTGGAGAAGGAGGAGGTGCTCCAGGCGCTGGAGCTGAGATCCCTCTGCAGGCCATGGTGAAGACCAGGGTGAAGCAGCTGTGCCCCTGCAGCCCACAGATACACAGGGAACACAGAGATCAACCCTCAGCCAGTAGCAGAGGTGCCCACACCAGAGCAGGTGGATGCCTGGAGGAGGCTGTGATCCAGTGGGAGACCTGGTGAAAAGAGAGGGCCCCTGTTCCCAGGCTGGAGCAGCCTGTCCTTAGAGGACTGCACCCTGTGGGAAGAGATCCACACCACAGCAGTTTTGGGAGGACTGTGTGCCCGTGGGGGGAATTCACATTGCAGTAGTTTTGGGAGGACTGTGTCCTGTGGGAGGGACCCCACCATCTCAAAGGGGAAGGACTCCTCTTCCTGAGCAGTGGAAGAAAATCTTAGGTGATGAACTGACCAAAACCCCCATGCCCTGTCTCCTTGCACTGTCAGTGGGAAGGAAGGAGGGGTTGGGGGGAAGAAAAGGTGTTTTTAAGAGCTTATTTTACTTCTTCTTATCCACCTCTGATTTTGTTAGCAATAAATTCACTTTGTACCTCTAAGCCAAGCCTGTTTTGCCCTTGGAGTGTTTTCTCCCGGTCCTTATCTCTTTGTTAAGGTTTTCTCTCTCTGCCCAGCTGTGGCAGGGGACGGTGAGTGAGTACTTTCATGGGTGTCTGGCATTTGGCCAGTGTCAAACCACAACAGTGCCTCACAATTAGCTGAGTGATGCTGCCCCATAAATATTCTCAGGAAATTTTCAGGCACAAAAGCTGAAAAACTAAATTACTAAGGCCATTTGGCACCTGCACAGTGCATGTGTTTGCCTGCTAAGTCAAAACAGGGTGGAAACAACGAATTTGCTCACAGAGCAATACACAGCATGAGATTTTCAGGTCTCTGGGGCTTGTGCTCTGCAAGCTACCCAGCAGTAAAAATGATGACGACATTCTCTTGTTACCCTATCAACATCACTTTCATTAGGTCTCCCCTTAATAGGATTCCTATTCAAACAAGGAGAACAGCAACTGTGCTGTGAGGAAGAACACCCCCTCAACTAGTCCTTCCTGCAGTTCTAGTAAAAATTAAAAAATAGACTACCTTCTCCATGCAGCAAAGATTGATCCAGCAACTCCATCATACATTCAATTTCAGTGTCCAGCTCTAGCATATCACACTGGGCTAGCATATATGTCAACACAGGCAAGAAGCCATCTGCTCCATACAGCCTCCCTGGGTTGAAGGGAAAACAGGCACTGAGAGACAAAATACATTTTTTACCAGTTTCTCTGTTTGAAAGGAAAGCACTCTTTTGTGCCTTCTCTACCCAGTATGTTTGTATTACTCTAGAACTCCCTGCACCAATGTGCAGCAAAGAGAACATCACCTGACACTCACTGCACAGGAGACCAGCTCAACTCTTCAAAAAGCACAAATCTTATGACGCACACCTTGAGGTATGCAAGGGAAATTTAGAGTCTGGGCTCACCCTGGCACCATCTCAACTGGTGAACTGGTGAAAAGGCTGCCATGCCAGTCTGGCTTGACCTTCACCTGCATTGCTATCATTGCCTAGGAGGTGATGAATAGGCATTTTCTTTATACATATAGGGATTACATCCACTTTCTGGAAGCATCCAGACACAAATACCAGTCTCTGAGTATGAATCCCACCGCAGAGAAGCCTGAATATAAAAGCCTATTAGATTTGACATAGAAACTCAACTCATTTTCTTGACAAAGAATTAGCAAAAACACCAGTGAGCAAGGCTTCCTGTACCTGAAGAGAGCCTACAAGAAAGATGGGGAGAGACTGTAAGGGCCTGAAATGACAGTGATCCACAAAGAATGTGCTGTACCAAGGCCCCTCTGCGCTCCTGGCACTTTTCCTGCATTTTGACTTTATTTTCAGAAATCAACATGTGGCCAGATCTCTGGGTCTGGCAAAACAGTGTTCAGGGTAGAACTGTTGTGATGGTCATTCAGCATTGAGTGAGTGACAATTGCCCAGAGCATGAGCCAGCTGGTGAAACTCAAGTGATACCAGCTGAGGCACACACTCCAGCTAACACACTGTGGGTGGGCCGTAGGTGTTCCTGCCTCAGAAGCAAATGGTCTTCTCCCAGTTTGAGGCCCAGTTTGGCAACACGACAACATTCCAGTGCAGGATCAGTGGTCCAGGGAAGGGCTGCACAGCTGCCCTGAGCTCCAGCCTCTGCGTCAGCAGCGGTGGGCAGGTGGAACTCACCTATTTCCAGATTCAAATCCCTTTGTTTGTCACTCCTGTTTGTTTCTAGGCATTGAAAGCTCATTTCAGCTGTTCAGAGACAGCCCTAGCTGGTCTAAGGATTTAAGGAAGCAGGCAGACTTCAAGGGTGTGTGTTGCCATTCTGGCCTTGTCCAACAAAGGGGCATGGGGGGACAGGAGGACAGGGAGCTGTCACCAGGCCTGTGCTCATGGACTGCAGGGGACACCTGCACTGAGGAGAAAATGGAAATGAAAAGGGGAAAGAGGGAAACATAACCTGATGGGACACAGCTCTGGCACCATATTTCCTCTTGTTCCTGCTGGCCTGGAAAGCTACAGCTAAATCTAGCCCCTCAGACCTTGCATCCCTGAACACCAGGAGAGCTGGTTTTGCCCGGATCCTAGTGCCCTGCACAGCTGATACAAGCACAGGTCGATCACTCCACCCATCACCACCCCTCATTTTCATCCCATTGCTTCCAAATCCTCCCAAACTCCACCCATATCTGTGCCAGGGCCAGTGCCTGTCCCTAGCCCAATGAGAGGCTGTCACCCAGCCCTACACCAGCTGCCCCCCCTGAGAGAGCTGGAAATACACTGAGAGCTTCCCTCCCCAGGCTCCCAAACTCCCAGACCGGTCCTTAGGTGCACAATTAACACCTAACCCACCCCTCCCAGCAGAGCAAACAACGAAACTCCATCATCCCCAAGCAACTCTGGCATTCACCTCTTCACGTCTTCCTTTTTCCAGCAGATGTGAGTAGGATGGGGCTGTCAGAAATGGCATTCCCTAGACAGTTAATCCCAGTAGAGGAAAAGAGGAACACTGTGTCCCTCTGACTGACCCCACACAAAGGGCAGGACCAGACGCCCTTCAGCACAGGCCCCCAGGGTCAGAACCTCTTGGCTTTGGCTGCTCAAACACCAAAGCTTCTGGCGTAACTGAGCCCTCTTAAATGGTTTTTCCTTTCCTGAAAGAGAGGAGGAAAAAAAAAATGAAGGCAAGTGCAGAAACGAAAGGATCCCAGCTTTCACGCCTCCCTTTTGATTGCTCACTACAGAGGTTTCTTGTATAGAAAACATTGAACTAGACTTCACTGAGCTGCAACATAAAGCTGCTCACAGCAAGCAAAGGCAAGAGGTGCACATGGCACGTCTGCAAGAAGCAGCACCTGGGCTTTGGGGGAACACAATCTCACCAAGTCACAGAGCCAGGAGATGACATTTGGAAACAATCCTTGCTGCCTGGAGGCAATTCAGACAAGTGAGCCACAGGAGCTGTGGGACTTTTTGCTCTCCCTGCAATGGCATCAGTGCAGACCATGAGACATTTCCTGGAACAGATCCTCCCTATAAACAGGCACTACAGCAAAGCTCAAGGCCTCCTTTTAAAGACCCCTGGAAAAGCAAAGGTGAGGTGAGATTACCTGGAGTCCCAAGGGACTGAGGTGAAGCTGATAAAGAACCAGACAACAAACAGCTTCCACTGCTTCTCACTGCAGCAAAGAGCACATCCTGCAGTTTCAAGTCCAGCATCTCTTCCAAGCCCTGCAGGTGAACACACAGGTATCTCAAGACTGATTTCCTTTCTACTTCCAGCAGCACAGACCCACCAGGAGGACCTGTAATCCAAGACACATGTCAGTAACTGCCTTCCCACTTGCCACTCTCCACATTTTTCCTTTCCAGTGGGATGCAGGTGCCAACCCCCAGAGTCAGTAAAACTGCCTTGCAAGCCAGTACAAAACCTGCCTGGCAAGCCCAGGATGTCAGGAGCCCTTTCTCTTGGATTTCTTCCTTACAGGCATTTTAAGCCTGCTTTGCTTCACAGGTGCTTTTCTGACAAAGGTGTTCCCATCTTTTTTTATCCTGAATAAAGCTTTGGAAAACTGAGTTTCACAAGAACTGGTTCACGTTTTGATTATTCTTAACTTGGAGCTTCCCTTGGCCCCAAAATCAGGGGTAAATCCAACACAGCCTTCAACGGCCATAAGATCCCAGATATTCAATCCCAGTTTCCTCAGGATTGGTTCATTGAAGCTTTTCAGGGTTAATTCAGCAGACTTAAGGTTTTGGTGATTTCAGGATCAAAAAAAGAAACCTGTGACAAAGAAACTTAACTAAAGCTGCCTAAAAGTGGTCCCTGCTGATGACTCATTAAAACAATTCATTCAAAAGGAGGCAGGATTGATTCAATTCTCACAAACACATCTTGCCAAGATCAGAGCTCTCTGCCCACCAAGGACACAGCAACCAGCAGGGACCTTTCTCCCACTCTCCAGCACAGACCTCCTTCCTCCACATCCAGGGAACTACAGCCACTCAGAGGACACCGACTTAGTCCTGGGCTGCCAACAGGAGAGGGGCAAGGAATATTTTCAAGTCATTCCAACCTCAGTGCTATCCAGGCTTGGAAAAAGCACTTCCCACCACTCTTGGAATTTTCTTCCCTGTCTCTTCCGGCTTTGGAAGGTTTCTGGGAGCTGGAATTATTGGTGCAGCTCAGAAACTGCACATCCCTAAAACATTCCCTTGGGAACATGGAACTTTCCTTATGCATTTCACTTCTTTATGCCAAATATTCTCCCCATTTACCTACAATCTAGAAAGAAAAAAAAAAAGGAAAATAAGGAAGTTCTGACAACATGGAATGTTGATTAACCTACCACACTTCTGCTACTCTAACAAATCCACTTAACATTAAATATAAAATATTTTATTAAGAATTTTAAGGACACAACTTCGAACTCAAAAACTATGCAGGCTTACTATGTCAAGGACTTTCACACCCAGGGAACTGACTACCCCAGATATAAACACCACATTTGATACAAATCTGATATAAATTCGATTCGAACAGCATTAGAGCTGTTTTCACAAACACACAAGGCTGCTGCAAGTTGTTATTTCAGCAGCTCCCGGGGACGTGAACAGCACCCCCACCTCTCCCCTGGCTGAGTCTCGACTCCACCCAGCACTCACCGAGAACTGTGGGAAGCGACAATTCCCACCTGCTCCCCCTGCCGGGGGAACCGTGCCTACCGCTCTGGCCCCCACACCTCTCACCTTCCGGCAAAGAGCAGCTGCCGCCCTGTGGGCAGGGGGGTGACTCAGGTAGCTCCATGACTGTTCTTCCTCAATGCTTTTGTGTTTTCCTCTATTTCCCCGGGACGGGCGGGAACAGAGGGGTGCGGGGATGTGCTGGGGGTTTTGCGTCAGAGGCGGCACAGCGCGACAGAGACACAGGTGCCCCGCCGCTGCCTGACTCCGCCCGCACAGCTCCTGCCCACCCCCGGCGCCGTTGACACCACAACCCGTGTCCCCACATCGGGAAAGTCCACGGAAAATCCCAATGAAAGCGCTGGATCAGCATCGGCATTGGAGCCGAGTTCAGGCAGCTGAAAGAGACGTCTGTCTGAGAAGCGAACACCTGCCGCGGCAGTATTATTTGCCCCTACCCAAAAGCGCGTGCGCAAGATGCTGTACACCTCATCTTTGGTGTGGTGTCACGTGACTTCGGTCCTTAGTAGCCCTCTTTTGTCGTATATCACATGACCATTTCCAGTACTCACCATATTTTCTCCTGTATCACATGACTACTGCCCTTATATTCCATCTTTTGTCCTGTATCATGTGACTTCTTCCACTGCCGCCATATTTTGTCCTGTACCACATGACTTCTGCCCCTATGCTCCATCTTGTGGGCTGGCAGAAGCCACTTCCGGCCAAGTTGCCATCTTTGGTCAGGTACTCTGGAAAGAGCCTACGCTTTAGCCATCTCTTCGGCTGCCTGATCCAGACACCGATCCCGCGCTTTCAGAGCGATTTCCCTTGGCAGTTCCCCATACTGGGGGACGGGTGATGGGATCAGCGGCGCCGGGGGCGAGCAGGAGACGCGCGGGTGACGCCAGGCACCGGCGAAGTCTGCTCCATCCCTGCTGTGCCTCTGAGGAGCCTCCAGCGCTGTGCGGCACACCTGTGCTGGTGTGGTGGGTTAGGTCTCAGACTGCTAACCTAAAACTTTTGAGTTCTAGTCCCAGGGTCATGGTAAGGGTGGAATTAAAGGGTGAGGACAGGGGCAAAGGAGAAGGGTTAGGGGTGGGATAATGGGTGTGGGGTGAGGGTTAGGGAACTTGTAAGGGGTGAGATTAGGCTCAGGGTTTCTTGTGTAGTTAGTCTGCATAGTTAGTCTGGCTAGTGGACAGATATCCTTGAGAGCTTGAAGAAGTGCAGTTGAAGAAGGAAATCTACTGTTTTTGAGGATCTCATGTTTCTTTTGAGATAGAAGGTCTAGCTTATTCTCAGACGTGCACCCAAAAAGACAAGAGATAATGAACACTAATTACAGCAAGGGAATCTCCAACTGAATATAGAGAAAACATTTTCTTGGTGAAAGTGAAGCTATTCTGGAACAGGGACGGATTGACTCAGATGTGCTGGAATGTCCACGCTTGGTGATATTTAAAACTCATGCAGACAAGGCCCTGAGCAGTCAACCTACTGTGAAGCGAGAGGAAGAGCTTGGAGCAGAGACTGCAGAGATTGCAGAGATCCCTTCCTGCCTAAGCTTTTCTGTGCTCCTGTGGCTTAGTAGAGCAGGGTGGATTTCCCATGCAACAGGGATTTGGTTTGCAAAGCTACCCGTATTGACTGTGCATGTTTGTCTTGTAGGGTTGTAGTGTCCAGAAAGGGTTTTATGCCTGGCAGTGAGACTGCTGGGCTGTGCATGGCGGGAGGAGCAGGGGGAACCACACTGCTGGGAAGGTTCAAGTCCTGCTGCCCTCCCAGGCACCAGGGACAAGGGTATGTGTCTCACCTCTCTGTCGTTTCCACAGCTATGAGCTCCATGTGATTATCTGGAGCACAGACAATATGATCCTTGATTATGTCAACCCAGTAACAGGAGAGCCTGCCAGCAACATCTATGTGAAAAGGTCTGGCGGGAGCCTGGCTAACCTACTCCCTGCCATGGCCCACACACTCACTTTCCTCCTCTGAACCTCTACGCCTCCTTGCCTTGGTGTGAGCTGCCCCCTCCAGTCCTCTGCATGGGCAACTGTAACCCCAGAGATGTTGTCCACTTATTGCTCTGGTTTGACCCTTTCCTGCTACCCCATGGGGTTCATTGCTTCCATCCTTCTGCTCTGCCTTTGAGGCTGGCTGACAAGGTTAGAGCGTAACTGAGCTTCCCCTGCAGCTGGATAAAAGGTCTTGACCGTGACAAACAGGAGACAGATGTTCACTTTAACTCCTTGACTGGGGAAGGCAATTTCAACTGGAGATTCATCTTCCACTTCAGTTATCTCCCAACTGAGAAGGAGATCATTTGCAAAAACAAGGACTGTCTTCTCTATGGACGAATCAGAGTTTCAAGAACCAGTTGTTCGGGTCCTCCAGGTCTGGGATTATGACAGGATTTCAGCTAATGACTTTCTAGGTATGGTGTTATCTGCTAGAAGTGGGGTGACCTGTCCCTTACCTTGCTGGAGCATTTCCCTGGAGTTCAGCTCTCTGAGAAGGGACACTAGGACCATCAGATGAAACTCTTCAGCTCAGCAGTCATCTAGGCTGGTTTTTCACACCTGAGCTACAGACAAAGCCTGGAGATAGGCACCTCCCCTACACAGACATGTAGTGCTTGCATGCTTGTCCCAGGGCCTTGGTGTATTTTTTCAGGGCCTGTCATGTCACAGGACTTCCAGGTTCTGCTTCCTCACAACTTTTCAAATAAACTTGCTTGTTTTCCGTGCTCTTACTTAGATATGCAGATCACAAAGTCTGAGCCTAAGAGGATTTTTCCCAGGACCTTATGTTGTGGGTCACAGGGACAACCTGTGTGAGACTATTGAGAACCTTTGTGAGACTACTGACAACCTTTGTGAGACTATTGGCACTTGAGTTGCAGCATTCCTATTGCTGGGGGCTCAGAACTCTGTGGATGCTCTAGTACTTCCTGGTAATCAGACCTGCTGAGCTGGGCATGCAGCAAAGCCTGGTGCCAAAACAGAGCTAGTGCTGATTCCCCACACATTACGCAAGTACATCATGCAAGTACTGCTGATTCTCTCCCACTTCTGCTGTCAGCCTCAAGCGTATAATGCTGTGTTCGGTTGTTCCTCCCTTCTTAAAATGTTAACTTCGCTATTAGAAAGCAGCCCTTTTTCCCTATTATCTCCTGGGCATGTCTAAACATCTCTTGGGCATGTCTTCCTTATACTTCAACGTTTTGTAGTGTATTTCAGCAGCTTTACTGCATGAGGCACTTCCAGTGGTTCAGCCATGAAGAACTGAGGCACTGAAGAAAGCATTAACACTGTCAATTATTTCTGGCAAGTATAATCTCAGGAACTTCTAGATAGTAAGGGGCTTCTGCAGGGTGTATTTCAATCTCCTGCCCCAAGCAGGGCTGGATGCACTGTAGGTTAAGTTGCTCAGGACATTTTTTGGGTGGGTTTTGATTATCTCCAAGGATGGATTCCTAGCACCCTTCTTGGACCCTTTTCCTGGCTGTATGTTTCTCACAATTCTCAGGTTTTTTTACTTGCAGCCGTTTGTGTCTGTTGCCTTAGGTGCTTTCATTATCCATTTCTGAGAAGAGTCTAGCTTCATCTGCTCTGTAGCTTCCTCTAGGCTGTGAGGAATGCAGTAAGATCTCTCTCTTGACCTCTCTGCTTGGGCTGAACATATATGTGTCTCTCACCCTTCTTGCTGTGGCATCTACTACAGACTTGACTATCTCAGCCACTAAAAGCTATTTAGTTGACACCTTTCTTGCACTGGGGGGTCCAAAACTGGGCACAGTATCCAGATGCAGTCTCACTCAGAAATGAGCAGAGAGCACACACGTCCCTTGTCTGCTTTTACCAGTACAGACCAGGATGTGGGAAGATTGTTTTGTTGCAAGGGCTTAGTGCCAAAGTGGGACAGTAACTCATTCTGAGCAGAACAGAGGCACAAGGCCAAACAGGGAGATGAACTGAGGCTGTTGCAGACCTAAGACAAACTTGAAACCCTTAAAGCATTTATAATATTAAAGCATTATAATTTTATAATTTTAATTGATGTCTCCAGGAATTAGAGAGGAAAATGAGCTTGGGCATGTGAGGAGAGCAGGATGGGACATGATAAAAGGGTGAAAATAACTCACCGTACGAACTCACAGAACAGCTCTTATCAAAAATGAGACGAGACCTGGGGCTTCTGCATCTTTGTCTCTTAACTCCTGAGCTACTTATTTCTTATGCAGAATTTCAGGTTCTCCATCTGTAAATATGCAGGGTTCTACTAGATAATTGCAGCAGCTGGGACCTACTCGTGGCACTTGGGAGTGTGGCAGAGACAGCCAGATGTTGTGTGGGGCTGACCTCAGAGTTTTACCAGAGTGGTCTCTTCCCTGTACCTGCAGGCTCCATCAAGCTGAAGCTGCCTGACATGGTGTGGGCAACCAAGAGCTCTGAGCATTGCACCATCAAAATGGCCAAGGAGAATGCAACACCTCAATTCTCCATCTTCCAAAATAAGTGCATGAGAAGCTGGTGGCCCTTCATCAAACTCAGAGATCAAGAAGATGACAAGAGAGAGGAAAGAGAGTACAAGAAAAAGAAGTGGAGCATCTCAGTCAAACCAGAGGATATGTAATTCACAGACCCCAGTGGGAGCAAGTACCTCCTGATGGTAAGGTGGAGAGCTGGCGCTGTGAGCAGAGCCAGTGTTTTGCCTCTGCCTTGATATGGCAGTCTGTCCTACATGCACACAACCTACAAGGGCATCAGTGACTGTCCTGGTTCAGGGCAAATTTGGGAGAGAACCCCCCCCAAAGGGCTTCTCTAGGAAAGCAGATTTAATCGGCCC
>JAYDZK010000038.1:0-10085 GCA_034509185.1 Euphonia xanthogaster | reverse complement strand
CTGTCCCCCTGTCCCCCTGTCCCCCTCTCCCCTGTCCCCCTGTCCCCCCTGTCCCTGTCCCCTGTCCCCCTGTCCCCTGTCCCCAGTGTCACCTCCACGTTGATGAACACGCTCTCCATGTCCCGGGGGCTCAGGAAGTGCCGCAGTGGCCGCAGGAAGTGCTGGGGACATCGGGGGACACCGGGGGACACCGGGGGACACCGCGCCTTACTGGGAGCACTGGGAGCACTGGGAGGCCCCGTGCGGCCACCTCTGTCCCCAATGTCCCCGATGTCCCCAATGTCCCCAGTGTTCCCAATGTCCCCAGTGTTCCCAATGCCCCTGATGTCCCCAACATTCCCAACATCCCCAATGTCCCCAATGTGTCCCCAGTGTCCCCAATGTCCCCAATGTGTCCCCAGTGTCCCCAATGTCCCCAATGTCCCCTGTGTCCCCAGTGTCCCCGGTGTCCCCAGTGTCCCCAGTGTCCCTAATGTCCCCAATGTTCCCTGATGTCCCCAATGTCCCCAATGTGTTCCCAATGTGTCCCCAATGTCCTCAGTGTCCCCAGTGTCCCCAGTGTCCCCACGGTGTCCCCAAGGTGTCCTCACCTGGCAGATGGACTCCAGGTTCTCCGTGTCCCCTCAATGTCCCCAATGTCCCCAATGTCCCCAGTGTCCCCAATGTCCCCAGTGTCCCCAGTGTCCCCAGTGTCCCCACCTGGCAGATGGACTCCAGGGTCTCCATGTCCCCAGTGTCCCCAACGTCCCCAGTGTCCCCAGTGTCCCCAATGTCCCTGATATCCCCACTGTCCCCAGTGTCCCCACTGTCCCCAGTGTCCCCGATGTCCCCAGTGTCCCCAGTGTCCCCAGTGTCCCCAGTGTCCCCACCTGGCAGATGGACTCCAGGGTCTCCGTGTATCTCTCCTCCGTCTGCCGCAGCTCCTGGAGGCAGCAGAGCCGCCGGTCCACGCCCCCCTTCTGTGGGGACACAGGGGACAAGGGGACAAGGGGACAATCAGGACACTGGGGACACCTCCCCTTCTGTGGGGACACAGGGGACAAGGGGACAATGAGGAACCCACCCCTTCTGCGGGGACAAGGGGACAGAGGGGACAGAGGGGACAGAGGGACAGAGGGGACAAGGGGACAGTGGGGACAATCAGGAACCTGCCCCTTCTGTGGGGACATGGGGACACAGGGGACACAGGGGACAAGGGGACAGTGGGGACAATCAGGACACTGGGGACACCTCCCCTTCTGCGGGGACAAGGGGACAGAGGGGACAGAGGGGACAATGAGCTCCACACCCCCTCTTCTGTGGGGACAAGGGGACAGAGGGGACAAGGGGACAGAGGGACAATCAGGAACCTGCCCCTTCTGTGGGGACACAGGGGACAGAGGGGACAGAGGGGACAGAGGGGACAATCGGGAACCCCCCCTTCTGTGGGGACATGGGGACACAGGGACAACCAGTGCCATCCCCTTCTGTGGGGACACAGGGGACACAGGGGACAGAGGGGACAGAGGGGACAGCGGGACAGAGGGGACAAGGGGACAGTGGGGACAATCAGGAACCCCCCCTTCTGTGGGGACAAGGGGACAGAGGGGACAGAGGGGACAGTGGGGACAGAGGGGACAGAGGGGACAATCAGGAACCCCCCCTTCTGTGGGGACAAGGGGACACAGGGGACACAGGGGACAGAGGGACAATCAGGAACCTGCCTCTTCTGTGGGGACAGAGGGGACAGAGGGGACAAGGGGACAATCGGGAAGCCCCCCATTCTGTGGGGACAAGGGGACACAGGGGACAGTGGGGACGATCAGCTCCACCTCCCCCTTCTGTGGGGACACAGGGGACAGAGGGGACACAGGGGACAGAGGGGACAAGGGGACACAGGGAACAATCAGGAACCCACCCCTTCTGTGGGGACAAGGGGACACCAGGGACAACCAGTGCCACCCTCTTCTGTGGGGACACAGGGGACAATCAGCTCCACCCCCCCTCTTCTGTGGGGACAAGGGGACAGGGGGACACAGGGGACAAAGGGACAGAGGGACAACCACGGCGATGGCCGGGGGGGGACACAGGCGTCCCCAGAGGTGACACGGGTGTCCCTGGAGGTGACAAAAGTGTCCGGGCAGGTGACCCGGGTGTGTCTGGAGGGGGTTCCCAGCTGTTTTTGGGAGTTCCCACCTGGTTTTTGGGGGTTCCCAGGTATTTTTTGGGGGTTCCCAGCTGCTTTTGGGGGCTCCCAGCTGTTTTTTGAGGGTTCCCAGCTGTTTTTTGGGGGCTCCCAGCTGTTTTTTGGGGGTTCCCAGCTGTTTTTTGGGAGTTCCCAGCTGTTTTTTGGGGGCTCCCAGCTGTTTTTTGGGATTCCCAGCTGTTTTTTCAGGGTTCCCAGGTATTTTTTGGGGGTTCCCAGGTATTTTATGGGGTTCCCAGCTGTTTTTTGGGGGTTCCCAGCTGTTTTTGGGGGTTCCCAGCTGTTTTTTGGGGGTTTCTAGGTATTTTTTGGGGGTTCCCAGGTATTTTATAGGGTTCCCAGCTGTTTTTTGGGGGTTCCCAGCTGTTTTTTGGGGGTTTCTAGGTGTTTTTTGGGAGTTCCCAGCTGTTTTTTGGGGGTTCTCAGCTGTTTTTTGGGGGTTCCCAGCTGTTTTTTGGGTGCTCCCAGCTGGTTTTTTTTGGGGTGGGGGTCCCCACCCACCGTGGCCGGGGGGGGCTCCACCCTCATCAGGTCCTCGTAGATGTCGTCGCCGTCGTCGCCTTCGGCCTCCACGCAGTCGTAGAGCTCATCGTCCTCCTCGGCCGTGTCACTGCGGGCACGGGGGGGACACTTGGGGACACTTGGGGACACTTGGGGACACCCCCCCCCCCGGAGCCCCCCCCAAAATCCCTCGGGAGCCCCTGATTGGCCCCAAAGCCCACGGGGGTCCTTTAATGTCACCAAATGTCCCCCAGTACCCCCCACAGAGCCAATAATGTCCCCCAAAAATCCCTCAGGGTCCCCAAATGTCCCTGATTGTCCCCAAAATCCCCCAATGTCCCCAAATGTCCCTGATTGTCCCCAAATGTCCCCGATTGTCCCCAGCAGCCCCCAATGTCCCCAAATGTCCCTGATTGTCCCCAAATGTCCCCGACTGTCCCCAGCAGCCCCCCGTGCTCACTCGATGAGGTCGGAGAGGCCGCTGTAAATGTCATCGTCCCCAGCGCTGTCCTCGGACGGGAACGGCCTGAGGGGACACGGCCGGACACGGCTGACCCTCGGGGACCGGACACCGGGACCGGACACCGGGACCGGACACTGGGACTGGATACTGGGACCGGACACTGGGACTGGACACTGGGACCGGACACCGGGACCGGACACCGGGACTGGACACCGGGACTGGGCACTGGGACTGGGCAGTGGGACTGGACACTGGGACTGGACACTGGGACTGGGCAGTGGGACTGGACACCGGGACCGGACACCGGGACCGGACACTGGGACTGGACACTGGGACTGGACACCGGGACTGGACACTGGGACTGGACACTGGGACTGGACACTGGGACTGGGCAGTGGGACTGGATACCGGGACTGGATACCGGGACTGGATACCGGGACTGGACAGTGGGACTGGACACTGGGACTGGACACTGGGACTGGACACTGGGACTGGGCACTGGGACTGGACACCGGGACTGGACACTGGGACTGGGCAGTTGGACTGGATAGTGGGACTGGATACCAGGACTGGATACCAGGACTGGACACCGGGACTGGACACTGGGACTGGACACTGGGACTGGACACCAGGAGTGGACACTGGGACCAGACAGCAGTGACCCTTGGGGACTGGACATCAGGGACTGGACACCTGGGACCCTGAGGGACTGGACACTGGGACTGGACCCTGGGGTCCCTCAGAGAGGGGCCTGGACACTGGGACTGGACACCAGGATGGGACACCCGGGACTGGACACTGGGACTGGACACTGGGACTGGACACCAGGATGGGACACCCGGGACTGGACACCGGGACTGGACACTGGGACTGGACACCACTGACCCTCAGGGACCGGACACCCGGGACTGGACACCACTGACCCTCAGGGACCGGACACCCGGGACTGGACACCTGGGACCCTGAGGGACCGGACACCTGGGATTGGACACTGGGACTGGACACCAGGACTGGACACTGGGACTGGACCCTGGGGTCCCTCAGAGAGGGGCCTGGACCCCTGGACCCTCAGGGCCGGACGCCCCCGCCCTGTCCACTCACGTGAATCCTTTGCTCTGCGCGATGGGGGTCCAGGAGAGCGTCGAGAGCGTCTCAATCACCTGGGGACACAGCGGTGACATCGGGGCGGTGAGGGGTGACCCGGACCCCTGGGTGCCACCCCCCCCCCCCAGGACAGCCGGACCCCTGACCCCACCTTGCCGAAGTCCTGGACGTCGAAGAGGTCGAAGGCGCCGAAGAGCCGGTGCTTGGGGAGCCCGAATTTGTCAGCGCAGGCGGTCAGGAAGGTGCGGATGTTCCTCAGGCACAGGAACTGTGGTGGCACCAGTGTCACCGGTGTCACCGGTGTCACCGGTGTCACCTCTGTCATCACCGGCACCTCCCGTTGTTGCCATCAAAATCAGTGTCTTTGTGTCTCCATGGTTGTCACCGCTGTTGTCACCAATGGTGGCATCATCTGTGTCCCCAGCGCCGTCATCGTCATTGTCACCCCGTGAACACTGCCACCATCATCATTGTCATTGTCACCCCACCAATGATTGTCCCTGTCCTTGTCACCCATTTGATGCCATCACCACCAGCATTGTCATTGTCACCCCGTGAACATTGCCGCCATTGTCATCATCGTCATTGTCACCCTGTCAATGGTTGTCCCTGTCCTTGTCACCCATTTGATGCCATCACCACCAGCAGCACTGTCATTGTCACCCCCATCAACATCACCACCAACAGTGACAGTGGCACTGCCATCATCTCTGTCCCCGACACTGTCACTCTCATTGTCATTGTCCCCCCATCAATGGTTGTCCCTGTCCTGGTGACCCGTTTAATGCCATCACCACCACCAGCACTGTCATTGTCACCCTGTCAATGCTCTGATTGTCCCTGTCCTTGTCACCTACATGGCGCCATCGCCACCACCAGCCTTGTCATTGTCACCCCCATCAACATCACCACCTTTGTCACCAATGGTGACACTGGCACTGCCATCATCTCTGTCCCTGACACTGTCATTGTCATTGTCAATCCCGTGAACATTGCCACCACCATCATCCTCATTGTCCCATCATCATCATCATCATCATCATCATCACCCCAGGTCTCTCAATCACGCCAGCCCTGTCATTGTCACCATCAATGTCACCATCACCAACAACCCCAACGTCACCATCATCATCATCATCTCCACTGTCCCCGTTACTGCCACCACCCTCATCCACACCCACCAGTGTCACCATCAATGTCACCACCATCATCCCCATTGTCCCCATCATTGTCACCATCAGTGTCCCCATCATCGTCCTCCTTGTCCCCATCATTGTCATCATCAGTGTCACCATCATCATCCTCACTGTCCCCATCATTGTCACCATCAGTGTCCCCATCATCATCCTCATTGTCCCCATCATTGTCACCATCAACGTCACCATCATCATCCTCACTGTCCCCATCATCATCCTCATTGTCCCCACCATTGTCACCATCAACGTCACCATCATCATCCTCACTGTCCCCATCATTGTCACCATCAGTGTCCCCATCATCATCCCCATTGTCCCCACCATTGTCACCATCAATGTCACCATCATCCTCACTGTCCCCATCACCACCCTCATCCACACCCACCATTGTCACCAACAATGTCCCTATCATTGTCACCATCATTGACCACATTGTCCCCACCACCCACCATTGTCACCACCATTGTCACCATCATTGTCACCCCCCTGTCCCCAGGTGGGCCCTCACCTGTGACATCTGTGGCCGGGGACAGATGTCCCTGGGTGGCACGGCGCGGGGCAGGAGGGCGTTGAGCAGGTGGCACAGCAGGACCCCGTCGCGCAGCGCCTGCGCCAGGTCCCACACCTGTCCCCCGGGGCTGCTGGCCCGGTGTCCCGCGGGCAGGACGCGCGCCGCCACCAGCCAGTGGGCACACTGCCGCCACACCTCCATGGGGACACGCGGGGGACACCGGGGGCAGGTCCTGGCAGGGTGGATTTCAATGGAGCTGGGTCCTGGCAGAGTGGATTTCAATGGAGCTGGGTCCTGCTGGGATGAATTTGGGTCCTGGCAGGATGAATTTCAGTGGAGCTGGGTCCTGGCAGGATGAATTTCAGTGGAGGTGGGTCCTGGTGGGATGAATTTCAGTGAGGGTGGGTCCTGCAGGATGAATTTCAGTGGAGGTGGGTCCTGGCAGGATGAATTTCAGTGGGGGTGGGTCCTGGCAGGATGAATTTCAGTGGAGGTGGGTCCTGGCGGGATGAATTTCAGTGGAGGTGGGTCCTGGCAGGATGGATTTCAGTGGGGGTGGGTCCTGGCAGGGTGGATTTCAATGGAGCTGGGTCCTGGCAGGGTGAATTTCAATGGAGGTGGGTCCTGGCAGGGTGGATTTCAATGGAGGTGGGTCCTGGCAGGATGGATTTCAATGGGGGTGGGTCCTGGCAGGATGAATTTCAGTGGAGCTGGGTCCTGGTGGGATGAATTTCAGTGGAGGTGGGTCCTGGCAGGATGGATTTCAATGGAAGTGGGTCCTGGCAGGATGGATTTCAATGGAAGTGGGTCCTGGCAGGGTGAATTTTAGTGGAGGTGGGTCCTGGCAGGGTAAACTTCTGTGAAGGAGTTGATGGAAGAGGTTCCAACCATCAGCCTCTGGCCAGGAGCTGGTGGAGATGGGATCCCAGTGGAGATGAGATCCTGGTGGAGATGGGATCCTGATGGAGGTGAGATCCTGGTGGAGGAAGATCCTGGTGAAGATGGGATCCTGGTGTGGGTGAGATCCTGGCGTGGGTGAGATCCTGGCGGAGATGGGATCCTGATGGAGATGGGATCCCAGTGGAGGTGAGATCCCAGTGGAGATGGGATCCTGGTGTGGGTGAGATCCTGGAGTGGGTGAGATCCCAGTGGAGATGGGATCCTGGTGGAGATGAGATCCCGGTGGAGATGGGATCCCAGTGGAGGTGAGATCCTGGTGTGGGGGAGATCCTGGCGGAGATGGGATCCTGATGGAGGTGAGATCCTGATGGAGATGGGATCCTGGTGGAGATGGGATCCCGGTGGAGGTGAGATCCTGGTGGAGGTGAGATCCTGGTGGAGGTGAGATCCTGGTGTGGGTGAGATCCTGGCGTGGGTGAGATCCTGGTTGAGGTCAGATCCCAGTGGAGATGAGATCCTGGCGGAAATGCGATCCCAGTGGAGGTGAGATCCTGATGGAGATGTGATCCTGATGGAGATGGGATCCCGGTGGAGGTGAGATCCTGGTGGAGGTGAGATCCTGGTGGAGGTGAGATCCTGGTTTGGGTGAGATCCCAGTGGAGATGGGATCCCAGTGGAGATGGGATCCTGGTGGAGGTGAGATCCTGGCTTGGGTGAGATCCTGGTTTGGGTGAGATCCCAGTGGAGATGGGATCCCGGTGGAGATGGGATCCTGGTGGAGATGAGATCCCGGTGGAGGTGAGATCCTGGCGTGGGTGAGATCCCGGTGGAGATGAGATCCCAGTCTCACCACTCCTGTCCAGAGCAGCACCA
Organism: Euphonia xanthogaster; assembly: GCA_034509185.1. Classification (NCBI taxonomy): domain Eukaryota; kingdom Metazoa; phylum Chordata; class Aves; order Passeriformes; family Fringillidae; genus Euphonia; species Euphonia xanthogaster. Next base: position 2,352 of record JAYDZK010000038.1, on the reverse strand, counting down.
GCTGAGGCCCTGCCTTGTGTGGCCTTGGCAGGACCACGTCCAGCTGGATGACCACTGGATGACCCCTGAATGACCCCTGGACAACCCCTGGACAAACCTCAGCACCTCCAATCACTCCCACGGCGCAGGAGGTCCCTTCCCCCCAGGAAAAGGAGGAACCGGAGGCGCTGGGGCCCCGTGGGGGCCACCACCGGTGACAAGTGACAAACGTCGGTCCCCGTGCCACCGCCACGTCCGGCTGGTCCCGATGGGCTCCTTCTCCTGCTTCACCCGTGGCTGGAGAGGGTCCAGTGGCCCTGGTGGACCTCCCGGGGTGGCCGGTGGCCTGGTGGCCCGGCCTGGGGGGGTTGGCGGGAGGCAGAAGTGTCACACGGAGGTGACACAGGGGACAACGGAGGTGGCGCGCCTGCGCCCCGGAGGTGCCGCAGGGGACAACGGGAACTGGGCCCCGGGTGGCGGCTCCCGGGTGACTTCCTGTCACAGCGGTGGCACCGGGGAGGAGCTGCCACCAGGGGGGTGGTGGTGACAATGGGGGGGACACGGGACGTGGTGGGGGGATCTGGGCTTCTGGAGAGGGGACAAGGTCACAGGAGGGGTCCTGGTGGCCTGGACATGGTGGCCCAGGAGGGATCCAGGTGGGCTGGACATGGTGGAGGTGGGTCCAGGTGGGCTGGACCTGGTGGGCCAGAAGGTCCAGGAGGGGTCCAGGTGGGCTGGACATGGTGGCCCAGGAGGGATCCAGGTGTGCTGGACATGGTGGAGGTGGGTCCAGGTGGTCTGGACCTGGTGGGCCAGAGGGTCCAAGAGGGGTCCAGGTGGGCTGGACATGGTGGGCCAGGAGGGATCCAGGTGTGCTGGACATGGTGGAGGTGGGTCCAGGTGGGCTGGACATGGTGGCCCAGGAGGGGTCCAGGTGGGCTGGACATGGTGGCCCAGGAGGTCCAGGAGGGATCCAGGTGGGCTGGAAAGGGTGGAGGTGGGTCCTGGTGGCCTGGACATGGTGGCCCAGGAGGGGTCCAGGTGGTCTGGACATGGTGGCCCAGGAGGGGTCCAGGTGGCCTTAACATGGTGGAGGTGGGTCCTGGCAGGCTGGACATGGTGGCCCAGGGGGCGTCCAGGTGGGCTGGGCATGGTGGCCCAGGAGGTCCAGGAAGGGTCCAGGTGGCCTGGACATGGTGGCCCAGGAAGTCCAGGAAGGGTGTCCAGGACCTGTTGGGGCTCTCAGGCTGGATCCAGGTGTCCAGGCCCAGGTGGACCCCAATGTCCAGATCCTACCAGGGGTCCAGAAGGTGACCCAGGAGCTGTCAGGGATCTCAGGACAGACCCAGGTGCCCAGGTCCAGGTGTCCAGGTCCTGCCAGGGGTCCTGGAGGTCCCCCAGGACCTTCCAGGGGTCACCCAGGTGTCCAGATCCAGGTGTCCAGGTCCTACCAGGGGTCCTGGAGGTCACCCAGGACCTGTCAGGTGTCACCCAGGACCTTTCAGGTGTCACCCAGGACCTTTCAGGTGTCACCCAGGACCTTTCAGGTGTCACCCAGGTGACCCCGATGTCCACGACCTATTGAGGGGAGGGTCTCAAGGAGGAGCCTCCCCACCCCCCAGCCCAGAACTGTCCCCCGCTGTCCCCCGGCGTCCCCCCCACCCCCCCCGTCCTGTCGCGACCCCCCCTCGGGTGTCCCCGCGATGTCGCAAGCCCCGCGGTGGCCGTGGCCCCTCGCCAGCGCCTTCCCCGAAATGAGGAACGACCGGCCCGCCCCTCCCCCACCCCGGGACGCCCCACCCCCACCCAAGGGTGCGGGACCCCTCCCCCAGCCAGTGCCACCTCCCCCCTCCCCCCAAATTGGCACGGGGGTCCCGCCGGTGTCACCCCCCCCCACCCAGGTGACCGCAGGTGGCCGGAGGTGACCGGGGGTGGCCGGAGCCCTCCCCACCCCCACCCGGACCCCCACCCATGGGTGGGGGCAGGGCTCGGGTTACCCGTTAACCACCGGGGCCACCATAAAGGGACCCCCCTGTCGCTGTCGCCGTCGCTGTCGCCGTCGCTGTCCCCTCCCCGCGGCCATGGGGGCTCCGGCGCTGCCGCCCCCTCCTCCTCCTCCTCCTCTCCTCTTCCTCCTCCTCGGATTCCTGGTGCTGCTCGGGACCCCCGCCCGCGCTCAGCTGTGAGACACTGGGGACCCCCACCCGACCCCCACCCTCACCCATGGGACCTCCCACCCTCACCCATGGGACCCCCACCCTCACCCATGGGACCCCCCACCCGACCCCCACCCTCACCCATGGCACCCCCACCCCACCCATGGGAACCCCACCCAGCCTCCCCCCCACCCCTGGGACCCTAATCCCACCATCC
>JAYDZK010000033.1:0-14375 GCA_034509185.1 Euphonia xanthogaster | reverse complement strand
GCCAGAGGAATTCTGGCAGCCTCTTGAATGAAAAGTGTCTGTAACATTGGTAAAATTGTACTCCAAAGAGAAGGGGACATGGACATGGCGGGGGCACAGCTCGCGCTGTCGTTGGGGTCGGAGCTGCTCGGTGAGAGGGGACAAGGAGGGGACATTTGAGGGGACAAGTGTACCTGGACATAGGCGGGACATGGACATGGGGGGACACGGGAGGACGTGGGGACACAGAGGGGAAGTGTGACCATGGGGATATGGGGGGGTCGTGGGGTCACAGCTCGGTTCTGAGCAGAGCTGCTCGCTGAGGCGGGGACACTGGAGGGTCCCATGAGGGACAGGGAGATGGGATGATCCCCCTGGAGGACGGGGTGGGGGATTTGTGAGCCCCTGTGGGGGTCCCCGTGGGGGTCTCCACGGGTCCCCAAGTGGGTGCCAGCCCTGTGTCCCCCACCAGAGGTGCAGCTGAAACCGCGGCACCGACCCCTGCGCCTGGTCCGGCACTGGCCGGAGCTGCTGCTGCGCTTCAGCCTCGGCTCGCCCGCGGCCATCGCCCAAGGTGAGGGGCTGGGGGGTCGGGGGGGACCCTTTGGGGGCGGGAGAGTCCCCTCGAGGGTCCCACTGACCCCCTGCCCCCCCAGATGAGCCGTGTCTGCAGCTGCGCAGGAACGTGTTCTTCCCTAAGAGCCGCGAGCTGGAGGTGAGGGGGGGACAGGGGGGTCCCCGATGTGGGGGGATCCATGGGAGGGGGACACGGGGGGGTTCAGGGTGGGGTCTGTGGTGTTTAGGGGTCTCTCTGGGTGACCTGGGGGTGTCTGTGGGTCTCAGCTGCAGGAGGAGGAGCTGCTCCGGCTGCTCTATGAGGAGGCGCGGGAGCAGCTGAAGGGGGGGCGCTACCCCGTGGACCCTCCCGAGGCGGCCGAGCTGGGGGGGCTCAGCTGCCGCCTGCGCCTGGGGCCCTTCGAGCCCGGCCGGCACACGGAGCTCAGCCTGCGGTCAGCACCGGCCGGACCCTGCCCGCGGGACCCCTGCCCGTGGGACCCCCACCCGTGGGAACCCCTGGGACTCCCTTTAGAACCCCACCTGGGACCCTCCCACGCGACGACCCACGGGATCCCCTCCACCTGGGAGCCCCCACACCTGGGACCCACCCACGCGACCACCCACGGGATCCCCTCCACCTGGGAGCCCCCACACCTGGGACCCACCCACGGGATCCCCTCCACCTGGGAGCCCCCACACCTGGGACCCACCCACGGGATGCCCTCCATCTGGGAGCCCCCACACCTGGGACCCACCCACGGGATCCCCTCCATCTGGGAGCCATACCTGGGGGACCACCCCACACCTGGGACCTACCCACGGGAACCCTTCCGGGACCGCCCCCCCCCCACAGAACGCCCATCCCCCTGGCCACACGGTACCCCCTGACCCGCGTGTTCCGCCCGTGCCCCTCCCGGTGCCCGTGTGACCCCCCCTGAGCCCCCGGTGTCCCCCCCAGGCCGCTGCTGGGGGAGCTGCTGCCGCCGGGTCCTCCGGCCCGCTGGGGGGCGCTGTTCCGGCGCTCGCGCGAGCCGGGCCCCGCCCAGCGGCTGCTCGAGGCGTTTGCGCGTGCGCCGGGCCCCGAGGCGCCCCCTGCCGGATTGTACCGGGACTTCCTGCGCCGCTGCCACGCCCTGCCCGGCTACGGGTGAGGGGGGGGACCCCGCTTAGAGACCCCAGGGGACACCCCAAGAGGGACACCCTCCCATGGGACACCCCCCCCCATGGGACGTCTCAAATGGGACACCTCAAAGGGACACCCCTCCCTGGGATACCCCACAATGGGACACCCCCAGTTAGAGATCCCCATGGGACACCTCAAAGGGACATTCCAAATGGGACACCTCAAAGGGACACCCCTCCCTGGGACACCCCAAATGGGACACCCTCAGTTAGACATGCCCATAGGACATCCCCCACTGATGCCCCCAGATCCTCAGGAAACCTCACAAAGACCCCTCCCAGGAACCCCTGCAGACCCCAGGCACCACCCAGAGACCCCCATAATGACGAGGACCCCCCCAGATCACCAGGGAACCCCAAAAGACCCACCCGTGCACCCACTCTGCCCCCCAGAGACATCTAATGAGACCCTCACGCCCCCGGGGAGCTCTGCCAGGGACCCCCCAATATCTGAGCCCCACAGACTCCCCCAGACCCACAGTGACCCCCCGAGGACTCCTTCCAGACCCCCAAGTTCCTCCATATCCGGGCCCCCAGGGATCCCCCCAGCATCTTGACCCCACACTGCACCCGGGGCCCCATGAATTTGGGGGGAACCAGAATTTGGGGTCTGGGGGTGACCCAGGTGTGTCCCATTCCCCCCCTCCAGGTGTGCCTTTTTCCCGGGAGCCATTGAGCGGCCATCAGGGGGGCTGCTGGCCCGGGGGGGGCTGCGCCCCGTCAGCGTGGCCGTGGGGCTCGAGGGGGTCACCATCATTGACCCCCGACAGAAGGTATGGGGGGGATCTGGGGGGGCAGGATGGGGGTCAGGGGGGCTCTGTGGGTGACCCCTCCCCGTGCCCCCCAGCACGTGCTGCTGTCCCTGACGTACCCCGAGCTGTGCTGGGAGCTGGTGGGGGCCGTGGGGCAGGATGGGGACCCCGGGGGGCAGGACGGGGACCCCACGGAGCCCCCCCAGCTGTGGCTGGAGTTCGACGGGGACCACGAGGGAGCCCCCGTGAACCGACTGCTGCGCGTGTTCTCCCCGCAGGTGCGAGCATGGGGCGGGTGGGGGGCCCTGGGGAGGGAATTTGGGAGGAGCAGGGGGAGGCTTTGGGAGCGCTTTAGGGGGCAGCTGGTGGGAATCCCTGGGGGATCAGTTTTGGGGGGTTTGGGGATCCTGGGAGGGTCGGTTTGGGGGTGTTGGGGGATAGTTTGGAGGCCCCAGGTGTGGGTTTGGGGGTCCTGGGATGATCCCAGGGGTTTTGGTTTGGATATCCCTGGGATGTGTTTGGGGCTCCCAAAGGCGTCAGTTTTGGGGTCTCTAGGGTGGATTTGGGGGTCCCTGGAGGGTTCCTAGAGGGGTTTGGGTGTGCCTGGGGTGGGTTTGTGAGTCCCAGGGGGTCTCTAGGGGGGCATCCCGGGGGGAAAGCTCGGGGGTTCCCCGGGGGGGCTCTGTGAGTCTCTGGGGGGCGTCCTGGGCTGGAATTGGCGGGGTCCTGGGAAGGGTCCCGGTGCGGTTTGGGGGTCCATGGAGAGGATTTGTGTGTCCCGGGAGGGGTCTCTAGGGGGGTGTCCTGGGGGGAAAGATTGGGAGGGTTCTGGGAGAGGGTCCGGAGGGGAGTTGGGGGGGTCCCTATGGGGGTCCCTGGGGGGGTCCCGGGGGTCTCGGTCTGGTGCTGACAGCGCCCCCAGGCGGAGCTGATGAGCGCCCTCATCGAGTGCTGCATCGAGCTGGGCGGGGCGGCCCCGCCCCCCGAGGAGCAGGCCACGCCCACCGCGGCCACGGCCACGCCCCCCGAGGAGGCCGGCGCGCGTGGCGCCCCCTTGCGGCGGCAGGAGAGCGTGACCCGGCCCCGCCTGCAGCGCCTCGCCACCATCGACTACGTGCGGGAGGGTGCGACAGGCGACAGCGCGACATGGGGGACATGGGGGCATTCGGGACATCGGGGACAGTGGGGACATCGGGGACAGCGGGGACATGGGGGACAGCGGGGACATGGGGGACATGGGGGCATTCGGGACATCGGGGACATCCGGGACATAGGGGACATCCGGGACATGGGGGACAGCGGGGACATCGGGGCATTCGGGACATTGGGGACATCCGGGACATGGGGGACATGGGGGACAACCGGGACATCCGGGATGTGGGGGACAGCGGGGACATGGGGGCATTCGGGACATCGGGGACATCCGGGACATGGCGGACAGCGGGGACATGGGGGACATCAGGGACGTGGGGGACAGCGGGGACATCCAGGACATTCACGACATCCGGAACATGGGGGACAGCGGGAGCAGTGGGGACATCAGGGACATGAGGGACAGCGGGGACATTCAGCACATCCGGAACATGGGGGACAGCGGGGACATTTGGGACATATGGGACATTGGGGACAGCGGGGACATCAGGGACATGGAGGACATTGGAGATATTCAGGACATGGGGACAAGGGGGACATTTGAAACATTAGGGACATGGGGGACATCCGGGACATGGGGGACAACGGGGAACATGCTGGACATGGGGGACATGGGACACACACACATGGGGTGACCCCAGCTTCTGGTGGGGGTAGGGGACATGAGGTCGAGGAGGGGGACAGGAGGGCGGTCAGAGGGACATGGTGCGGGACGACACAGGGACCTTGGGGGGAAATATGACGAGCAGGGGGCACGGGGTACAGGGTGGTCTGGGGGAACATGGCAGGGGGGAATTGGGACACCTGGGGGGTGGCACAGGGGACCCCGAGGTGGTTCCTGCCCTAAATCCCACCCCAATCTCCCCCCACAGGGCAGGAGCTGCGGCGGGTGAAGCCCCCCCGGCGCTCGGCGTCCTTTTTCAGCCGGGGGGGGACCGGGGGTGGCTCCTACAGCCCCGTGGCGGGGGGCACGGGGGGGGCCGGCTCCGAGCAGGGCTGAGCCCCCCCGAGCCCCCCAAACCCCTCCCAGTTCAGACTGGGAGCACTGGGACCCCCCCCCTTTGTACCCACACCCCCAATAAACTGCACTGCCCCCCAGCCCCCTCTCCCCAGGCAGGGTTTGGTGGAATTTGGGGCCTTTTGGGGCAAATCAGGGTCGATTTGGGGCTAATCCAGAGCGGTTTGAGGCAGTTTGGTACCAGTTTGGGATGATTCTGGGTGGTTTGGGGCCGATCAAAGGTGATTCAGGGTGGTTTGCAACTGATTTGGGGTGTTTGGTGTTAATTCGTGGCAGTTTTGAGCTAGTTTGGGATATTTGGGGCTGATTTGGGATCATGCAGGGCATTTTCCAGCCAGTTCCTGGGGGGTCTGAGGCCACTTTCAGTGGAGTTGGGACATTTTGGGGCCAGTTCTGGGGTGTTTGGGGCCTATTCCAGGCAGCTTGGGGTCCATTCAGGGGGGTTTGGGACAAACTGCAGCAGTTTGGGGCCAGTTCTGGGGGGTTTGGGGCCAACGTAGCCAAATGGCGGCCTCACGTGACAGCAGCGGCCATTTCGGGCTGGGGACTCAGGGACACGCGTGTGTCACACTTGTCACACCTGTCACCTGTGTCAGGGACTTCTCCCTCTCATTAGCACTAACGAGACCTTTGGGACAAATTCCACCATTTTTGGGGCAAGTCCTGCTGATTTTGGGGCATCGCTCGTTGTCCATTTGGGACCTTCACAGACCCACCCAAAATCCCCCTATTTCACCATTTAACCCCATTTTCCTCTCTTTTCCCACCCAGCAGGGCTACGTTTATCCAAAATATCACATTTCCTACCCATAAACCCCACACGCCTCCACTCTGCGGCAAAACCGCCTCAGTCCCGAATAACTTCATTTTCTTAAGGTGGTTTTTAGAAATGTAAGGATTTTTTAAGGGAGAACCGGTGTGCTGTGTGAGGGGTCGGTGTTACCAGGGCCTAAAGAACACAGAGGAACTGCTCTGAAATCCAACATTCACAAACTAAAAACGAAGAAAACATAAATATTTGAAAGGATAAAGAAATGTTTTGGAATAAATGTTATCTGAGGGAAATCGGGAAGGACGCAGGTTCCCCCCCCCCCCACCTCACGGGCTGTTCCTGTGGGAAGGCGCCATTTTGGGGGGGGGGAGCGGGTTATGGCTGAATAAAAGTGAGATTTTCTGAGGAAAATAAGACATTTCTGAGGTAAAAGTTGACATTTCTGAGGTAAAAGTTGACATCTCTGAGCCAAATCGGGAACTTTCTGAGGGAAACGAAGCATTTTTGATACAAATCGGACATTTCTGAGGGAAGTAAGATATTTTCGAAGCAAATAGGACACTTCTGAGGCAAATCGGACACTTCTTGAGGGAAATCAAACGTTTTTGAGACAAACCAGATGTTTTAGAGGGAAATGAGATATTGATGAGGTAAAATCAAACGTTCCTGAGGCAAACCGGACATTGTCTCAGAGAAATCGGTCATTTTCTGACGGAAGTCGGCCATTTCTGGGGCAAATGACATTTTCCTGAAGGAACTCGGGCTTTTCTAAGGTAAAACCAAGGAGAAAAGGGTGATTTTTTTTTTAACCATTCAGCCTCTCCGGACGCGACGCCGATGACTCGGCGCTTCCCCCGCCCAATGCGGAGCGCGCGGAGCGGTGGCGCCGCCCTCCCTCCCCCGCGGCGACTGCGGCAAAGCCACGGGAGGGGCCTGGCGAGGGGGCGGGGTCTCCGCGCGGACCCGCCCACTGACGCGTCGCTCTCGTATCCCTCCGCGCGCGGATCCCTCCGCCGACCACATGACCGGGGATCGCTTCACACCGGATCCCTCCGCCGGATCCTTCCGCGGCCGCTCCCGCCCCCAAATTCCTTTTTTTTTTTTTAATTTTATTTTTTTTTTGCCTGTAAATGGGCGTGGGGGAGGGGCAGAATGAAAGTCGGGGCTGTGGGGGAAGGGAGCGAGCGGGGGGAAGGGGGGGTCTGTGCCCATTTAGCGGCGGTTTGAGGCGGCCCCGCCATGAAGTTCTCCCCCCCTTTGCACGCTTCCCTTTTCGTGAGGTAATTTTTGTGTGAAAAGTCACTAAAAAGGGTCGGGTTTTAAAAAGCTGGTAAGCCTCAAGGAAATGGTGGGTTTAGAGTGAAGAATTGAGGTGGTTTTGCCTCAAAAAACCCACTAGGAAAGGGGGATAGGAAGACTGGGGGGGCAGCCTCCCACTTTAGGTTTAAAAGCGGCCATTTGGGTTTAAAAAGCAGCTGAAAAGCTGCAGGGTTTGGCTTAGTGGTGATTCTTGAGGGCAAAACCTGTGTCCTGAGCCCCAAAAATGGCTTAAAGTCACCTTAAAGTGCTGTTGAGGCTCTTTAGAAGCTTTAGGGCTATCTTAGCTTTAAAAAAAAATCTAAATCTGATTTTTTTTTTTCCCCCCTAAGAAACACTCAAGATTTGGTGAGGAGCATCTTTCTAGAAGAAAATGTTTTAAAATGGCCTCTGCAGGCTGAGCTCCTGAGGAAAAAGCAGCTTTTGGGGTATTTTCATGCAGAAAACATGAACTTTGGCCATGTCAGAATTACTAAAATGATTTTAAATTTTAAAGTAGGGCTTAAACCAGCTGCAAATGGCGAATTATTGCTGTAAAAATGATCATTGAGATAAACCTTCCCTAAAATCAGTGTATTTTTGGGGGAGGACTTTTCCAGCACCTGAAATGGGGGGGAAAAAATTACATTTGAGAGCCTTAATGGTGGAATAGCCCAGAAAATAATTAATAACAATAAGGAAATATTTTCTCCCGCAGGAAACGCCCCAGAAATGTCGGAACAGCTCCTCCCACACCCCCAAAATGCCTCATCGGTTTCATCAGCAGCTTTAATTAGCCCCAGAGCAGGTTTAATGAATGATAATTAAAAGGTTGGGGAGGGGGGTTGTGCCCTCCCTGCCAGCACATTTGGGGTGTCATTTCCTGCCCGGAAACGCCTCAAAATGCCAAAAAAAAAGTGCCTTAAAATGCCTTTAAAAAGCCTTTAAATGCCTCAAAATAGTGGGGTTTTATCCCCCTTATTGAAAATAGAGACTTCCATGACTCGGCATGGCCTGAAATGAGGTGAAACACGGAGATTTTAACGCATTTCTGTCGTGAAAAAGGAAATTAAAATGGTGGTTAGGGCTGTGCTGGATCAGGGTGGAAAAAAGGGGTTAAAAAAAGGGTTGTTCGGGCTTTTTGGGGAACAAAAACTGGTGAAAATTGGGTCTTTGGGGGTCTGTGTTCCCTCAAGAATTTTTTTTCCCCCAAGGTTTGTGGCCCTTTTGAGGACAAACGGCGCCTTTTTGGCAGCGGCCCAGCCCCGTGACGCAGCAAAAGCAAAAAACCGGAGTAAGATGAATGAATAAAGAACAAAAACCAAAAAAAAACCACCCTCTAAAACCACCCGGGAAGGTCGAAGCGAGGGATTTTAGGGCAGAACCGGCCAAACCGAACAAAAAAATCGCTGTTAAATTTAACCATTTTCGTGCTGGACCTCGTGGGGCGGCCGAAGGCCCACGGCTGCGGGGGGGGAGGGGGGGAGCGCCGTTCGTGAGGGGAAAAAATCAAAGAAAAGGGTAAAAAAAGTGAAATCGTGAAAAAAGAGGCTTTTTCACACTGCGAGCGGGGGAATTGGGGGGGGATTTTGGGGGTTGCTGCCCTTTTTTGGCGAATTTAGGGACTATTTTGTCGCCCCCGCGGGGGCGGCGCTGGGCCGCTTATAAGGGAGGGCCCCGCGCCGGCTGCGCCCGGCCGAGAACCAGCCCCGAAACGGCCCAAATTCGGCCCAAAAACCGCTTAGAGCTGCTTGATTTTCTACAAAAAGCTCCTAAAATGGCTTTATTTCCTACCGAGAGCTCCGAAAATGGCTTTATTGCCTGCAAGAAGCTCTTAAAGCTGCGGTATTTTATAGAAAGAGCTCCTAAGACTGCTTTATTTCATAAAAGCGGCTCTTAAATGTTTATTTAAAGAAAAGAGACAAAAGCTGTTTCCTTTAAGGAAAGCTGAGCTCTTTAAAGCTGCTTTGTTTCTATAAAAATCCTTAAATTGCGGCGATTCCAGTAATGGGAAAAGCCGGGGCGAGCCGGGGCACTTTTAACTGAAAAAAATGGATGAAAAACCTTGAAAAAGCTCTTAAAGCTGGTTTTAATTCCAACCGAAGCTTCTAGTGCTGGTTTTTAAGAAATCGCTGCTTTCAAAGCCGATTTCTGGGAGAAAAGGCAGCTCTCGCAGCTCTTTAATTCTTAAAAATATCCTAAAGTGATATTTTCAAAAAGCCGGAGCAAGCTGGGGCGATTTTAATGAAAAGAGAGCTTTTTAAGCTGCTTTAATTTAAAGAAAGAAAAAGCGCTTGATACGCTGTTTTCTGCTAAAAAAGCTCCTAAATTTAATTTGATTTTAAAAAGCTCCTAAAGCTTTTAAAAAATGTAGTTTTGTCCCCTAAATGGGGCCGGGCCGGGCAGCGCAGGCGGGGGCGGCCGGTTTGGGGTGAAATGCGGCATTTTCAGGCTCAGGATGGATTGAGAGGAGCCAATTTTGAGGGAAGAGCAGGAAAACTGAAGAGTGAAGATGGAGTCGGCAGGGAAAGGAAAGTTTTTCTTCGCAGTGGCCCCATCTGGGGGGAAAAAAGGACTTTTTGGTAAAATGGCGGCAGTTGGGCAGGGGAGGAGCAGAGAGAAGAGAGAAAAAAAAGGACAGAAAGACAGAAAATAGAACAAAAAAGAGAGAGAAAATAGAAGAAAAACAGAAAAAAAAAAAAAGAAAATAGAAAAACTTAGAAAAAAGAAAACAGAAACAAAATTGAAAAAATAGAAATTGGAAAAAAGAAAATTGAAAAAGCCTAGAAAAAAATGGAAAAAAAGAAAATAGAAAAAAAAAAAAAGAGAAGAAAATTGGAGAATAGAAGAAAGTAGAAAAAAATAGAAAATTTTTGGAAATAGAAGAAATTAGAAAAAAGAAAATTGAACAAATAGAAAATAGAAGAATATAGAAAAAATAATAGAAAAATGAAAATAGACTGTAAATAAATAGAAAAAAAATGCAATTAGAAAAATGAAACTAGAAAAAAGAAAATAGAAAATTATAGAAAAAAAAGAAAAACCCAAGTGCTGAAAATTTGAGAAGATGGAAGTGAAAGAAAACAGGGAAAAAACAGAAGAGCGAAAATAGAAGAGAATAGAAGAGAGGAAAAATGAGAGAAAATCAAAGAGGATTTAGAGAACAAAATAGAAGCGAAAAATAATGAAAGAAAGAAGGATAAAGGGAGAAAAAAAGGAAGAAAAATCCCGATTTGGGCCCCGGAGCCGGGAAAATTGAGGAATTTGAGGAAAATGCCCCAAACGGAGCCGGAGGCAGCGGCCGGGTGAGGCCCCACCCCCCCCCGGGGGTTTGGGAATTTTGGGGGGATTTGGGGGGTTTTGGGGTTCTGTCGTTTCAGGCGCCGCCGCCGTCGCCCCTCCCCCTTCCCCCTTTTTCTATTAAACTCCCCAGAAATGGGGCAAACCCCCCAAATTCCTCCAGCGCCCTCCGGCTCCGCCGCTCCCGCCGGCGCCGCTCAGTAAGTGTCCAAAATCTTTTGTTCTTATCCCAAAGGCGTCGTGCGGGAGGGGCCGGTGATAAAAAAAAAAAGGGAGAGAAATGAGCAAAGAAATGTTTTGTATTTTTTTGGGGAGGGGAGGGGGTGGGGAAAGGGGGAGGGGGTGTCTCGAGTTTTTTTCCCCCCTCAGGGAAGCAGCAAAACGCAGGGAAAAAAAGGCAAAAAAACGGTGAGAGGAAGCCGAGGAAAGGGAAAAAATTTAAAAAAAAAAAGAGGATTTAACCAGAAAAGGCCAGTCTGCACTCAAAACGCGCTCAGGAGATTCCGGCAGGGATTTGAGGAGAAAACCCCCAGATCTGGGGAATGCAGAGAAGTAAGAGTCGATTTAATTTCCTTTTTTGGGGAGGTCGGTTTTTGGTGGGAAGGGGGCGGTTTTGGGGTGTTTTTCACCCTTTCCGCAGCCGCAAGTGAGAGGAGTCAGCAGCATCAAAAAGAAGCTTTTTTGTCCCAAAGTGAAGCTGGAAGAGCAGGAATGAGGCTCCGGGAGCTTTCCTTAGGAAAAAAAAAAAGAAGTAAAACCCCCCAAAAACCCTGCGGAGGGAGGGGCTGGAGCAGGCGTGGGGGGAGGGGACAATAATCATGTTTTCAGGTTTTTTCTCCAAAACCAGCAGCAGGAATGGTTAAATTTAGACTTTTATCCCCAAAACGAGTAAGTGTAGGAGCGAGCGAGGGGTGGGGAAGCCTCAAATTTGAGGCCAAACCCCCCGAGATCGGCGGTGGCAGGTACCGGGTGTGCCCCTCCCCCACCCTGAGCCCCCCCCCCCCGGGACCCGCGTGGGGAGGGGTGGGGGGAGGGGCGGCGGATTTGGGGCGATTCCGGCCGGTTTGGGGCGTCGGGAGGTGGGGGGAGCGCGGGGACCCCCCCCCGGACGTGGCACGCGGGCACCTCCCGACCCCAAATCCCCCCAAAACCGGCGGAAAGCCGCGACCTTTCGGGCGGTTTGACCGATTCGGCCGCTTTTCCCCCCAAAAATGGATTGTGCTGACAGGGTGTGTGGGGGGGGGGTCTCGTGGGTGTTTTTTGCAGCCCCGCCGGCCCTGCCCCCGCCAGAGGAGCCTCCAAGAGCCAGACTGGGGCAAAAAAAACCCCAAATCAGGGTCTGCAGGAACAGTAGGGAGCCAGAAATTGGTATTTGTGCCGCTTTCACCCCAAAATGGGCCACTCCAGGGACGGAAGGGGAGGGGGAGCTTTGGGTTTGGCTGCTTTGCCCGCCCCCCCCAGAAAAACCCCAAAATTGCTAAAATTGCCTCAGAACGCGCTGCTCGTAGGGCCCGCCCCCAAGCTGGGAATTTAAACCAAAACCAGGGTTTTTTCCACCCAAAAAAGTGCTTAGTCAGCGCCTTCGCCTGGTGCCTTGGGAGGGGGAGGAGCTTTTGAACCATTTCCCCCGGATTTTCCCCCAAAGCAAAGGGATGCAGGAGCGGTGTTGGGGGACGGGGGGTTGGGTGTTGTCTCTCTCCCCTCCCCACAGTGACAGTGCCAAAACCGCCTCGATTCGCCCCAAAATGGACATTTTGCTCCAAAAAAAGGCTTAAAAACTAGAAATTTCCCCCAAAATAAGAGGCAGGAAAAGGTGAGCCAGCAGAGTAAGTACCGGCGGGGCCCCGGGACGCGCCGACCCCAAAATCCCCCGTTCTCGGCCCAAGCTGCGAGGGGGGCGCGTGATTAACCCCAAAATCCCCGTTTCTGAGCCTGTTTTGCACCCGGATCGCGCGTCCGACCCCAAATCCCCGTTTCTGACCTCGTTGTGCTCCGGGAGCGCGGGATTAACCCCAAATCTCTCGAGCTGAGCCCATTTTGCGCCCTAAATTCCGTTTTCCAGCCCAGTTTTGCGACCGGGACGCGCCTGTGACCCCAAATCCCCGTTTCTGAGTCTGTTTTGCGCCTGGGCCGTGACTCCGACCCAAAATTCCCATTTCTCCGCCCAAATTGCGCCGGGGGCACGTGTGGGCCCCAAACCCCCCAAAGTGCCCGTTTTTGGGTGTGCTCCGGCCCCAAATTCCCCACATTTTGCCCCAAATCGCATGGGGCGGGGCCGGACCTGTTTTGGGGAGGTTTTCTTGGTTTTTTATTTTTCCCGTTTCGGGAGGTTTTTTCTTTTCCTGAGAAAACTCTTCCCCGTTTTCTCAGGTTTTGCTTTTTCTCCTCTGGACCCAAAAAGGCCAAAAAAAAAGCAAAAAGCGCCGGTGGTGGCACCCCCGGGACCCCCCGGGGCGGGGTTCGACCCCCCGCGGCGCTGCTGCTGCTGGCCTGGGGCCCTATCGCGACAGAGACCCTCCTATCACGACAGGGAGCCCCATATTGTGATGGAGACCCCCCCCATTTCCCCTCCTTGACTTGGGCATCTCGAAATCCAGAGAAAAAGATGAGCTCCGTATCCCGACAGGGACTTTATATCGCAACAGGAGCCCTCGTATTTCAAGAAGGACCCGTTATCATGATGGGAAACCCCCCTCATTTATTCCCATGTTGTGACAGGGACCCCTTTTGGTAACACGGCCCCTCATATCGTGACAGGGACCCCCTGCTCCTCATTTTCCCAGAGCCCCACACCAGGTGACCCACGGTTCCAGGACAGGGGATTCCCCATATCACGACAGGGATCGTCTATGGTGATAAGAATCCACATTCTGCAAGGGCTCCATATCCCGACAGGACCCTGGATCGCTCTGAAGACAAGGATCAAAACAGGACCCCCCTGTCACGACAGTGCTCCTGTATTGTGACAGGGCCCCTGTGCTGCTCTGAGGACCCAGGACCGTGAGGGGGCGCTGATTGCTGTGAATCCCCGTTATCGCGACACGGACCCCCAGTGACCAATAAACTGCAGAGTCTCGACCGGCCTTGTGTCATCACTGGGGCTGGGGGAGGGTCACCTTGGCGTAGATGACGTCATTGCCTGCGCCCCCTGACGTCATAGCGACGTGGCTGGGTCCACTTGGTGACGTCACCACGGCTTCCTGCCGCGTGTCCTTTACAAGCCCCGCCCCTCATGCTGGTTTTGGCGTCGCCCATTTTTCGCCCCGCCCCTTCCCCGTTGTTGGTCCCTCATTGGTTCTTTTAGGCCCCTCCCCAGCCCCTTATTGGCTCGGCCGGGCTCCGCCCTTCGCTCCTCCCAGTCTCCACCCCCACCCTCTCATTGGCTCATCCAGACCCCACCCTTGGCCTTTCATTGGCTCACTGAGGCCCCACCTCCCGGTCCGTCACCGGATCCTCCCGCCCGGCGCCGCCGCCGCTTCCTCCGGGCCCGCTCCGGCCCCGGGACCCGCTCGGCGCCCCGGGAGCCGCCGGGAGCGCGGGCCCGGCCCCGCCATGTGGCTCTTCTCCCGGGACCCGGTGCGGGACTTCCCCTTCGAGCTGGGCCCGCCCGATGCGGATCCCGAGGCGGAGCCGCTCCCGGACCCCGCGGCCCCGGCCCCGCTCTGGCGGCTGCTGCGGGGGCGCCGCAAGGTGGGGGGGTTGTGCGGGGCTCGTGTCCTCTCGTGTGTCCCCTCGCGTGTCCCCTGCATGGCCACTGCCCCGCCATCCCTGCCCCGAGCCCCCACCATGCCCCCGCGACCCCTATCCCCTCCGTGTCCCCATCCCCGGTGTCCCTCGGTGTCCTCATCCCTTCGTGCCCCAGCTCTCGCTGTCACCTGTCCTCACGTCACCGTATGTCTCCCCATGACCCCCCCGTGTCGCCCATCGCCAGGTCCCAGATGTCTCTATCCTCGTGTCACCGCTGTCCCCAATCTCCATTGTCCCCTCGTGTCCCCCTGTCCTGTCGTTACTCCGGCCCCGCGTGTCCCCACAGGGTCCCACCCTTTTCCCCCGGTGCTGTTTCCCCGCTGTCCTCTGCCTGTCCCGGTGCTCCCTGACTGTCGCCGTGTCCCCAGGCCGATGGCGCTCCCGTGTCGGTGTTTGCCCACAGCCTGGGCCCGGGGGTGGATCCGGGTGCCACCGCGCTGGCCCGGGCGGGGCTGAAGCGGCTCCGCAGCCTCCGGCACCCCAACATCCTGGGCTACCTGGACAGCCTGGAGGTGACAGGACTGGGGACACCGCGGGGACAGTGGGGACACTGGGGGGGGTCACAGGGACATGGGGGAGCACTGGGGGAATGAGGGGGTGGGGGGGGAGTGGGGAGAAT
>JAYDZK010000032.1:20807288-20825610 GCA_034509185.1 Euphonia xanthogaster | reverse complement strand
AGAAGGTTTTAGTGTGATGCCCTGCAGCACTCTTCCTTCACCTTGTTGTATTGTCAACTTAATAAAGCTGAGTCACCTGAACCACTCTAGCTGAAGGCTATCCATAACATCTTCCATTGTGTAAATAGGGAAGTAGGATGTCTGCCTTTAGGCAGCTATCTCATGATTAAATGCAGTTTTGAAAAAGCACTAGCCTAAACTGAGATCTCTATTTTTAGGCAACTGGACCATATCCCAACAGAAACTAATGTGGAAGTAGGAATGGTCATTGTGAGCCAAAAGATCACCTTGCAATTTCTCTCACATTTCCTACAATGAATATGAGAAGAGTACTTTACAGGATCACAAAAATATGGTTAATGTACTATGGAACCTTCAAGGAAAAGAATCATGGGGAAAAGATAACAGGGAAAAGAATCATTATGAGTTTAACAAATGGCAACTGAGAAGAACTACAAAGTCTCTGAGTCCTACTTAGATATTGCATGTAAGAAATGTTCTAAGGTGGTGTCAATTAATGCATTCTAGATGCTGTAGAGCCATCACATCTTTTATGATCCCATTGTCATTTGCTGCATTTGGCTAGAGTCTGGAACACTGACATTTAAAACTAATCTTTTGGGAGCCTATTAGGCTGAGTTCCATGAGGCCACATTGTGTTCACAACTGACACTTGGTTCCATGAGATTCCATTCCAATGGTCCCCATGTTTCCATCCGGCTGTGGATGGAATCATTGTGTTCTGTGTCACAATGGACACTGGATTCTACAAGAGCTGGCAATGTCCCAGTGGCACCTATGTCCTATGAGCCCCTACTTTGTCCAAGTAGATGCTTGGATCCATGAGATTTCAGGTTGTCATAATGGTCTGCTGAGCCACGAGGCTGTGCTGTGTCACAATGTACATTGAGTTCCTCATGCTGATGGTTAGGTGACAAGATAATGCTTGAGCTATGCCAAGGCTGTAGTTATGCAGAAAGTGTAGTTACTTTGGAACAGGGTATGTAAATGAAGCACTTAGAAATCAGCAAATTTAGCAGAACAAGCTAACTGCAAAAGCTAACCAGTGGCTCTTTGAGCAGACAATCTTATAGAGCTTACACAGAAAACGGAGGTGAAAAATTCAAACCCCGGGAAGACTTACGAGCTTTCATCCAAAGCGACCACCAGGAGCCTGATGATCACCTCATGCAGAAATCCTGCATGTGCTACAAGGGCTTACATAATCATGTAATTAGAAAATACATTGCAATATAAAGGTTAGAAAAGTATCATATACACATTATGTAAAAAGTTATAAAATGTAGTACTGTGCAAAGAATGGACAAGCGAGTTTGTGGTGGAGCTATCCCACTCACTCCTGGCGTCGATTAAACAAATACCTGATCCGTAGGCCCTATACTATGGACTACTGTTTTCTTGCCTAATTTTCAGGCATCAGTTTGTGACACTGTGTCAAGATGGGACTCTGCCTAGCTGCAAGATCCATTAGTGTTGGGGACTCCCTTGGCGTGCCCCAAGAATTTCTTGGAGGGATTCCTGAGGGTGCTGTTCTACTGTAAAGCCAACTTAGAGCCTCTGATTTGCTATTGAAGAGCAGCTCAAACAGGACATAGCCCTTCTTGCTGAGATGCACCCAGAAGGGTGGGCTCAGCATCTTTAGAGAAGGTTAGAGTTGTTCATGAAGCTGTGTTTTCCACTGTGTTATCTGCTTGCTTGAACATTGGTAGCTACCAGTTTCCTGCTTGTGCATGAAATCAATGCATCAATTTACTTCCTGACTCCCTAAACTTATTTTGCTTTTTTTAAAACCAAAAGACAGTGAAAATCAATTCAAAATTGTTCTGCAGCTGCTGAATTATTCTCTACATCATGTCTTTACCAATGCTGAGGTGTACCAGCATGCCGCTGCTTATGGGAGCTGGACTTCACCTCACTGACTGGACCGCGAGGGATGCTGTGTCAATCCCTGGATAGTAACACTGTGGGAAAAGGAAAGATCTTTCAATTCCAGTCTTTCTTAAAGAGATTTAGTATATAAAATGTTCCAGCTATACAAAGGGAGGACAACAGGAAGCAGCAGAAGTGGAGCAGGGAGCTGTGTGAGTCAGAAAGGGAAAAGAAAGAAGTGCTGTAGTGGCTAAGGATCGATCCCAGCCCCTCTCGCCGCAGGTCTAGTGCCTCCTGGAGCCTCCTGGTGCCTCTGCCTCATCTGACATGCCACCTCAACAGCCCAGCCCCGGCCAACTCCAGCACCCGCCACCAGAAGGTCCGGCCCCGCTACCCCTCAGAGGAAAGGGGCTGCAGAGCTGCGGACCCGCTCTGGGCCATGCTCCCCTCTCCCTACCTGCAGCTGGGCTCAACTGGTCTCGGCGGGATTAGGCTGGGCTCGGCTAGGCTGGGCATGGCTGGGCCCGGCTCGTCTCCATTCGGCTCTGTTCGGTTGTGCTTCGCTAGGCGCGGCTAAGCTCCCATTGGTTCGGCTCCCTGTGCCTCGGTTTCGCTGTGCTCTGCCCCGCTCAGTCCGCAGCCCCGGCTCGGCCCCGCCGGAGGCGAGGGCTTGGTGGGCACAGTGGGACCAGTGGACGTGGAGCGGAGGGTGGCCGGTAGGCGCCAGAGCTGTCAGGAGGCCTTTCAGGCCGCCCCCGACTCTGGAAAAGCGGAGGCATATCACGTCTGGCAGGCCAGACACTGGGCCGGCGTCCGCAGCGGGCCCGGCCTTGCACCAGCGAGCCTGGGCTCTGCGCCCCACCCCGGGGGCAGCCGAGCCCTGCTCGCCGCTGCTGCGGCGGCCGGGGGGCACCGGGGACGTGCGGTAGGAGTGGGGAGCAATTAGTTCTTGCGGGCCGGACTCTCGGGGTAGCCGGGATCCGCGGCCGGTCGTGGGCCCCACAGGGCTCTGCGGCGGAGTCTGGTGGGGGGGTGGGGGGAGGAGGTTTGCCATCCCCGTAGCACGAGGCCTGTAAAGCTTCGGGGACCTCGGGAGAGAGACAGTTGCAGGGCAGCACAACTGAAGACGAGATGACCGTCTGCTCCAGGCCTGTCCTCGTATCCTGCTCGAAAACGCAGCGCTGTTGACACGGGACACTCAGATCAGCCATTTGCTGACTGGTAGGAGAGTTCTCTCTGCGAATGTCCCCTGGAAGAAAAACTGCATGTAATCATTCCATACGACAGAAGGAGATGTGGTGAGGGGTTTTAGGAATTAACCTTTGACTCTCCTGCTTTCTAGTCTGGCGTTCAGGGAGAGAGAGAGATGTCGTTGAAACCATTCACCTATCCATTGCCCGAAACAAGATTTCTTCATGCTGGCAGGCATGTGTACAAATTTAAAATCCGGTATGGCAACTTCAACAGGTATGTGTGTTAAAGCCAAGACGTCAGCCTGCTGTTTGTTGGCTGCATGTGGTAGTGAGTTAATACAAGACCTTAAAACACAAAATGCAAGTGGATAGAAAGTTCACATGGAACAATCCTTGTGAATAAGGGATGTTTTTTAAGAGTAATAGATTAGGAATTAATCTGCCCACTAAGTATTTTATCCTGTTCAGTGGAAATTATGTTTTGTTGCTGTTTAAACTCTTACTTGAAATGTAGCTTCATTGCGTTTTGACTGGGATAGTTCCAATTCTCTCTTTGTTTCACAGCTCTCCCAGTCTCAGTCTCACTGAAAGCGCTGCCAAGGAGTTGCAGGTAGGAGCTGAGGCAGGTCCATAGGACCTCAGATGGGTGTTAGGCTGAACAAATTATATGCTTGTTATGGGACTTGTTATGGGACTACATTTTGTCAAATGCAGCATTTCAAGTGTGAGCAAGGGAGAACTTCCCTGGAGAGTCGGAGCATTTAAAAAAAAAAAAAAAAAAGACACAAATGAAAAGTGTTCCTCAACAGGCAAAATTTAGTGTAGAAGAGTCATGTTTTTGTTTGAAATATTCCAAAGAAGCTACTGACTGTTAAAATTGGAAACTCCTCTTTGTTGAGCTGCTTGCACCCAATTCCTGTCTGATTCCTCTTGAGTCATTCGTGCAGGAGCTCTTTCCCAGGATTTCAGTCTCAACCTCAAAACTGACCACCACTTTCAATTTGTCAGGCTTGACTTAGCTGTTAATCCCTCTTGGTTTTTCAGGAGCTGTGGCAGTTCTGGTGAGCTGGCTTGATGGAGGCTAATCTAGTGCTAAATTGCATGTGCTTTCCTTGCAACTGTTGGACCAATGGGTGTTCTTTTAATGATGCCGTTGCTTTGTGTCCAAGCACAAACTGATGTTCACAATGGATGAGTTGAGGTTTTGTCATCTTCTTCCTGAGACAGAAGAAGGCCCCTGCCATTACTAAGAAATTGAAACAAATATATTGCCTGTTTAAAAATGCGCCTTCCAATTACTTAATTTCTAAAAAAATTCAAAGTACAGTAATAGCATTGAAAACCTTACTGAAGAAAATGTGCTGATTTTAATTGATATGAAGAACTACCATTTTTTTCCACTTTTGAAAATGTTGAAAGGTAGTACTAGAAAACATTTTGTGTTTGTGGGGGAGGAGTTTGTTGGGGCTTAACTGCAGTTGTCTTATAACTGATTTGGGTCAATATTCAGAGAAAGAGGAGTAGGTAAATGCTGTGTGTGTTTTGCTGGAAAAGTTAAATGACACTCCTTAAATTTAAAACTTCTTAAATTTAAAAGCACACCCCCATTTTCCATAGTAATTCTTCTATGTTAATTCAAGATTAAGGTACTCATTCACCTAAATTTCTATGAGTCTATCAGTGCAGTGCACTCTAAAATGGCAGGAGGGAGTGGGGAGAAGAAGGGGAGGAGGAAAGCCAGAATATCTAGAATCTGGTCTTCCATGATTCATGCAGACTGTAAAGTGATGTTAATTTTTCCCCAAGTCTTGAAAGTGTACTTGACAGTGGAATTGTGACTATGTTTTTAATATTTTTCCTTTGTTTATTTTTTGGCCTCTCCAGGAAGTGATTCGAGTAATCCTTGGAAATCTTGATGATTTACAGCCATTTTCTACAGACCACTTCACCATCTTTCCATGTATCCTTTATTTCGTACTCATAAAAGAGAAGATTCAAGGACTTGTATCTTTTGGGCATTGCATAAGTCAACATTTATGTGTAGGAGTGTGCAGTTCTTTAGCCGGGGTAGTGCTACTTCAATCTTTGCAGTTTGACGTTGGCTGAAGGTATTGTGAACACCTCAGGTGTTGCCTTCACCAGAGAACTGATGTGAGGAGAGTGTTTTGCAGTGTTTTCATCCAAACAGCCCTGTGTTCCAAATTAGGTTTAGCCAGGGCAAACAGATGTGTACATAAAGTGCCAGGAACCCCATCTCATGCGCTCAGAAGCACCGCCGGTGCATTGTTCCCAAAGGTTCGTGGACCGTAAAACACTCCTTACTGGCCCAGCAATGCTGCCTCATGGGCAGGGAAACTCACAGTGCTGTTCTTGTTAGGTCCCTCAAGGTTAAACCACCATGAGCCTTTGGGGATGGAGGATGGCAACAAGTGTGAGTCTGTACTCATGTCTCCACAGAGATGGCTGAGAGAAGCAAAAAGTACCTCACAGAGTGAACTTTACAAGAAACAGTAGTTGAGCTAAGATAATTGGAAGTCCAGACAGGGTTTTGAACACACAAAGCCTGCAGGATTGTCATCCAGTTATCCTGGTCCCCTCTTTAGTCCTTGAAGCCTAGAAACAATTGTGAAGCAAATGTCATCGGCACAGCATTCACCTTACTGCACTCATGCCTCTCACTCCTGAGGGACCAGTCAGCAGATCTCTCCTGTCTTCCCTAAAGTTTGCAGAAGCATTGAGCTGCTGTCAGTCTGGCCTGCTGTCCACAGACAGTGTTGTAAAAGCTGTGTGCAATTGCACAGCATGGTCATACAGAAGCACGGGTTTTGAGGAGTGTCGTTTCCCAGGATTTCACTTTTGATACAGAAGTGCTGAGGCATTTGAGATTGCATTATTCTAGCTAGCAGCTGTACTAGAGGCTTCTCCTATTTCTAGGTGTTCTGTCATCAGACTACATAAGTGGCCTACATTTTTTTTTCTTTTGGCTTGTGCAACTGCACAGAATTTAGTTGTGTCTGCTACATATTCTGTAGATTTTTAATTTAAAGGGACAATAACTTGATAAAAGAGATGGTAACTGTTAATATTTCTGTTGTAGTTGCTATTGTGTATTGGGTTGAGAAGTTACTCTCCTGAGGCTTTTGTTGAAGAGAAAAGTAATTCAGTTAAATGTTAGCATTTTCCAGTCCTAAAGATGTGTCCATTTTTGGATCATATCTGGCATCACTTCCAGTGATTCTGAGTGCCCAAGAATACCTCTGAGGCATTCCCCTCCTGTCTTAGAAGACTGAATTATGCCTCCTAATAGCAGGCAGGAACAAGGCCATCCTTTTTCTCTGTCCGAAGCAGGTACATACGACAGCAACTTACTCGTGTTAGAGTCAAGAATATAAGGTAGCCAAGAGCATCATTATACAGGAGACACCCAATCCAACCAACATTACTAGTTTGCTCTAATGCTCAACCAGTTCTCTCTGTGTGTTGAAGAGTGTTTGGTTTATAAACTTGTATTTCTAGAACTTGTAAGTCCATCCACATGCTCAGCCAGCACTGGGCCTGGAAGAAAATTGTGAGCTCAGAGGCCTGGCGTGAGGAGTTGTCTTACAGTTGCTGTGTTGGGCTCCTCTCTGTAAAGTGACAGAGTGTCTTTGTTAATGACCAATGATGAGTCCCTCAAGCCAAAAATCCGGCAGTTTCAGTCCTTAAAGGAACTGATTGTATCAATGTTTCATCATCTTCTGTCCCCAAGATGTTAGTTTCTGCTAGCAAATGAGGACTAACAGTATTCTTTCACCTGTTTTTCCCTGAGATCAGAGGTGTGTGAGGAGACTTATGTCCAGCACCATTTGACCTTGCAAGCAGAAGCTCCTGCATGTCAGAACTGCACTCACATGAAGGAATGGCTGTCATGTCAATTATCTTTTTTCCCCTATTTTGAACTGTGAAGTAAATTTAATGATGCTGCTTCTATGAATCCAAATACTTTTTAATTTTTAAATAAAATTTAAAATAATTCCTTTTTAATTAGGAAGACTGTTGAAGGGGTTTTTTTATTTATAGGTTTGGAAGGGCCTGGCTTGTTTTTTTTCAGGAGGGTGTCAGTACTGAAGGCAAACACAGTTAAGGGAACAGAACACTATTAATACAGGTGACTGATGCGGCAATGTGGATAAATAAACATGGATAAGTGTTTCGTGTAGTGTGTTACTGGTGCAGTTTCACAAGTTCATGGTAACAGGTTGTATTTACTCCCTCGTGCACATGTACAGTGTGCTGTGACTTCTGTAGCTTTAGAAGACATTGTCAGGACTCGTGCTCCTTTGAAATGTTAGTGTGTTTTTAAGTCTTACCATTCTTCTCAGATTTGAGTAAATGGGAGCGAGTATCAAAAATGAAATTCAAACATGAGAATGTCCATCTTGTGCCTTATCCCTACATTTGTACGTTGTATCTAGAATTGAACTCACTTCAGCGAAACATATCTTGTGGTAAGTCACTGTGATTATGTTTGGGTAATTTCTGTAAACATCTATGATCTATGTCTTGCTTTTCTCTTTTCCTTTGTCTACTGTATCTGAATCAGAGAGAGCAAAACTTCATGTGGGATGCCTGTACTGTGAGTTTGAAATAGTGCTTAACAGGGTATTCCTTATTGTCTCATATTGTTTTTCTAAACTTCCCTGAATTCCCCTTTGTCTTTCCAACCACCGGTGACTCTTTAGCTGGTGTTTTTATGAAGCTATGCCCAGTGGCTCCCAACCTTTATTTTTTAAGGTCATTCAGTGGGCTGGAGCCAGCATATAAATGTATATGGGACACATGTTTTTCTTCCTTGTGCATGACTACATTTGTTGATATAGAAAATCACACTCTTTGTTGCTATTTTCCTAAAGAAATAATGAATTTTTGTAAAAAAAAATAATGATTGTAATCATGTTAATAATGTCTTTTATATAATTAGCAAACATTTTCACTTCAACAGCGTCTCAGTTTCCAGGTTTTCTATGAATTCTCTGAACAACCTCAAGCCACAGCTAAGGACTCTGTGGGACTCTACGTTTAAACTCCCCTGTTGTGAAAACGGAGTATTCATATTGTTTCCTGTTGTGATTATCAGGCTCTGGAAAAACTTACTGTTTTTCTTTAATGACTGCCTAGCAGATAATGGGATCTTTATAAGATGGCCAACTAGTAATTTCTTAGTCTCGCCTATTTGCATTTCCTATCAAACATCCCATGTTTGAATGTAAAGACTTCTGACCATGGAGAGTTCACTCACTTCCCTGCATACCTGCTACAGTGTTTAATTGCCTTATCCAGATAGTTGTACAGCATTGCTATTCTAAAATTAGGAACAGTGTAAAGCACTGTTACTGTCATACTTGATGTCTCATATTTCTCTTGGTGGGGATTTTTCTTTAGGGAAATATGTGTGAATCCCATACATCCTACAGCTGGCTAGTATTCTCTAGAGGCTGTGTTCCAGATGTCCTTGCATCTTCCATCGGGTGCCCAAAGCACATCGAGATGCTAACTGTTCTTCAGGCTCTTCTCTTCTGAAGATACCTTTGACTTCTTTAAGACAAGCAGTTGTCCCATCCCAATGATACCTGGTGTTCATAGCCAGGAATTCTGGTTCAGAAAGAGCTGTATTTGAATGTTTTCTATTTCAGTGTATCATATGCAGGTCCAGACTGTTTCACAGTAATTTATCTTGCTCCTGGAAGAGAAATTGCAGCGCAAAAATGTACTTTTCAGTTGGTTAAAGAAAGTCAAGTCTAAATGTTCACCAAGTTTTATGCCTCTCTTGCAGTTAAAGAAGTAAACAAGGGCAGTGATGAGCTTGTAAGTTGTGCGTTTGGTTTTGTTTTGTTGTTTAATTTATGCTTTAAGTATTCTTGGGAAAGAGAATCTATGCCTTTAGGCAATGCTAGAGTTCTCCTACCACTAGGAGTTAGTCAGGCAGTGTAAAGTGGCACCGAATTCTCACCTAGAACCAAGGGGAGAGACCATCTTCTGGAATTCTGCTGGGCTTGGAAAGCAGTCCTGTGTCAGGACCTAAGAGCCTGCTGCCTTCAGTTCCATGGATTTTCTGCAAGCCTGACTGAGTGAGCTGTCCAGTGTTTTCATCACTGGAAGAATCTGTGAGGTTGATATTGCTGAGTAATTAAGTAGTTCCCTACGTACTGTGTCATAAACAGCAAAGTTAAGCTTATTTGAGAAGTTTTTGTGTAATGAGAGCTTAGGATAGGTTTATTTTCAATATAGGTAAGTGTCTGAAGTTAATTAATGAAGAATAATTCAAATCCAAATTCCCCCAAGGAAGTGTCCAAATTCCCCTAATGATTTTTTTCTATCTCTGCATTCCTGCTATTTACATTCCTTGGCAGTCCTCTGAAAATGGAGAAAATAGGATGTCCTAGAAATAAATACCTTGTTTAAAACTATTGAGCATAATTGCATAATTCTCTGGCTGACCTCCCAGTGCTTGTTTTAGTCCTGAATCCTTTTTTTTTTTGTTTTCAGAGTATAAGCAGGAGCAATTTTTGCAAAATATGAATGTACTTTAACTATTAATTTTGTTCTAAAATAGAAAAGTCAAAATCCATTGTTACCAATACCAAATTTGCAATCCTTTGAAGGTCAGGAAAAGAAATGAAATGTCAGAAAGTACTGCAATGAAAGAAGCAGTGAAGAGAAGACTGGAAGTCAGAGATGATACCTCATGCCCACAGTCTTGTATGGACAGGTAAGTTGACTCCAAAAGAGTCTCCCAGGACACATATAATATTCTTCATGTCTCTTGTACCTTCTTCATGCTTCATTTCTGTGCAATCCTTTGCCTCATTTTCCTTCTTCCTTTTCTTCCGTGGCTAACAGAATCTAAGCATCATTGCTCATATTGGGAGAAAAGTGGTCCTGTACTTTCCAAGTTCTCATACTATTGACCAGAGCTCTGCCTGTTTAACTCTTCTGTGTTCACATCACCTTTTGAGTCACAGTGAGGTGATAGCTCAGCGGCCAGAGAGAGCAGTGCACTGGCTTGGACATCTGAGTCTAGGACAGCAAGGGAAGAACTGGAAACAATTTTCCACCTGCCTCCCAGCCTGCTCCATTGAGCCAGCTGATGAATGCTGCCCTCTTGGCTTGAGGCTGATGGCAAGACACCTTGTAACTTGCTCTTTTCCAAGTGCCTTAAAGTCTCATGAAATTGCACATGTTGTGTGTATACATGAGTATTCTTACACAACTTCTTCATGTTTCTTCAGTATCTAAACTTCTCATGGTGATTCCCAAGTAGATCTCTATCTCTGGATTTTACAGAATGGTTGAAGTTGGATAGGTCCTTTGATATCATAAAGTTCAGATCCCTCCTGCTTAAGCAGGGTCACACAAAGCAAGTTCCCTCAGGGCTTGAGTAGGCACTGAGAGTGGAACCACCACAACTGTGAAGAGCCACTTGCAGTGTATGACCACGGTTCTAGTCAAAAGGTTTTTCTTGTGTTCAAATTTAATTTCATGTTTTGCAGTCTGTGCCCTTTGCCTCTTGTCCTGCCAGAAGACAAGAGGGTTGCAGAAAACCTGGCTCTCTGTTCTTCATTTCCTCCCATCAGGTGTATATTGGTAAGATCCCATACAAGCCTTCTCCAGACTAAACAGCCTCATCTCTCAAAGTTTCTCCACTTGAAAAAAATTCCCCAATCCCATCATCATGTTTGCACGTGTTTGCTGTACTGGGGTTTCTGGTCCAGACTGGGGCAGACGGGCCTCAGCAGCCTCGAGCAGAGGGGAGAGATCACTGCTTGAGGGCAGTGGTTTGGCAGAGCTCTGCCTAATTCAGCTTAGGGTGAATCACTCGGCTCAGCTGAATCACCCTTCTGCATGAGGGTACAGGGCTGGCTCTTGGCTAACCTTTTACTTAGTTCTTGACTACCTCTCAGATACCCAGTGTTACTTACAGGCCGGCAGGCTTCTTTCTTCTTAGAGTGTATTTTTTTAAAAGAAGAAAATCTATACCTATGCTGAATCCTCACAAGTTTGTGGCAAACAGTCTTGGATCCATCAGTGGTCAGAAGTGTTTGTGCGCACCTTTCCCCTCCCATGTACAAACTATATCCAATCATCTACCTTGGTGCCTTATATCCTACCCAATTCCCAAGTGTGTTTCAGACAAATTAACAAAGTCTGAAGAGATATTAACTAAGTCTGAAGACAGTCGTTTTCCTGCTCATGCAAATGTACTCCTTTAATCCCACCCCCATCCCCCTGGCTGTTTCTACTCAACAGTACGACTGTTGGATATGAGAGAGGAATGAGCCCAGGATTCAGAATGATTTTTTATTTATTTTAGCCAAAGACACAAGTTATAGAATAATAAAATACAAGGTCAAAAAGGGCTATTTCATGATCCAGTCTGGCAGTTCTCTCTAGGTCCTGAATTTTGCCACAGCAGTTATGATTAGAACAATCCATAATTCTTAAGTGTATGCTTGAATTCAAAATCAAATTGGTGAGCACTAGCTTCAAGCCTTCTGTCATTTTTTCCAGTTGCACAGTTAGACTGAAGAGCTCATTCAGGCTGAGTATCTTCCTTGCCCCAGGAAGGAGAGTGTCTGCTGCACAGAGACCAGCTCTTTGTCTTCTTTCTGGGCAAGTTCTTTTGCTCCTAAATTGTCTTAGGGGATTTGGGTTTTCTTTGGGTGCTACTGAGTGTTGAGAAATCAGAATTGCCAAGTGGCACTCCCAGTGATTCTGATCACCTCAAGTGAAGCCAAGATGGATTTTCTGCACATGCATCCCTTCATACTTCCCCATATGGAGTTTCCTCTGGCATTTTAATGCTCCATGACCGAGTCTTGCAAGATCTTTCAGTGGTTCTTTGCTACCTGCCCTTGTAACCTTGTAGGATTCACAAGTTTTCTCAGCTATCTGCTCATCCCCCTTTTCATGTAACACCTTTTCTCTTTAACTGCTTGTTTGTCATCGTAGAAAAGCAGAATGATGAGTGCATATTTTCATTTTTTAAGGAGGACTTTGAAACATGAGTACAAATATAGATTAAGGGTATATATGTTGTTGAGTAGAGTCCTACTCAGGTCCTGGTTTCTAGTGAAGTACTTGGAGTGGCTGCTTCCTTGTTGTAAATTCAGTTTTTACTTACTTTCCTTTAGAACTGGAGTTGACTGTGTTCACCACATGAGTAAAGCAGAGCAAGGATTTGAAAAGGTAAGCTACAGAATATTCAAAAAGAGACAGCATCACCTATTTAGTCCTGGACCCTTACAGTGTCAAGCATAAAAATGCCTGCAGGTAATTTGTCCCGTTTTTCCCTGCATCACCTTTATCATTTTTGACATTTTTGACTCCTCACAAGACTTAGCAAAGGGATGAGTTATATTTTTTTTGAGATGACGCAGACTTTTCTGTTTGTCAAGCTACAAGCTCGGGGGTAAGCTCAGCCTCTGAGAGGTGAGCCTCAGGGATGCCCTGCCTTTTTTCCAGGACTCAAGTCCTCTGTCATCTCACATGCTCCTTTATGGAGAACTCCACAAAGAGCCAACAGTGAGTGCTAGCATCTTGTCACTGGCTTTGCTGTGACCATGTGCCACTCCCCACCAGTGTCCCTCTCTCTGCTGATGGCTGTGCAGGCATCACCGTGTTCCTGAAACAGTGCCATGCCTTTTCTCACTATGTCACCAGAAGGCAGTTTCATGACAGGATTTTTCCAGAGGCATTGGCTGTTGCTCTGTGTCCTCCAAAGACCTTGTTAAGAGGAGAAGATTCTTCTAGCGCACAGGCTCCAAGCCTGCTCAGATAGAGTTGCTTTTAGTCACACCCTAACACCCATGTCCTCCTGGATGTTGCACATCCTCCCAAATGCACTTCATATATTTTCTGGATACCCATTCTAAATTTAGTTCAAATCCCTACCACACTATCACCTTTCTGGCTTTTCCCCCCTTTCTAACTTTTTGGAAGAGAGTTTTTTCCAAGGAGGCAAACACATTTCTCTTAGGTTTGCTCACAAAGGAAGCCCAAAACATTCTTTCAGAACAGGGTTTTTTGACAGATTTGTTGGATTTGCAGAATAGGAAGAAGACTGCCTA
This sequence comes from Euphonia xanthogaster, assembly GCA_034509185.1. Taxonomy (NCBI): domain Eukaryota; kingdom Metazoa; phylum Chordata; class Aves; order Passeriformes; family Fringillidae; genus Euphonia; species Euphonia xanthogaster. The sequence goes on along the minus strand of JAYDZK010000032.1, from coordinate 20,812,421 downwards.
ATAACTCCTTGGGAGCATTCAGTTAAGAATAACTTTCCTAAAACAAGCAGGTTTATTTTTCTCTAAAACTTGTATCCCTTTTTTCCCCTGTCTGCTTATCTTTGCAGTATAAGTGACAGGTCTGTACACATGCCCTCTCTGGCTTCTTTCCTCAGGTACTCCAAACACTGTTGGTGACGTAAGGATCATTTTCTGAAAGATGCTTTTTTTGTTCTCCACTTTGCTATAATCAGTGTCTCCAGAATTCCTCTGTTGTTTGTACAGTTTTCAAGACATTAGAGTCCTTGAATGCTAGAGCTCCAGGTTAGCAGTTTGGACCCTGAGAAACATTATGACAGGTGGCAGAGGTTACTCTAAGTCCTTCTTGTGTTAACTCGTGGGAGGGCATGTCATGAGTGCTTTCCAGGTAAACTGGAACTGTGATGCAAAAATAACTCAGCAAATACCAACTCAGGTGAAAAGAACCTTCTCTGGAACAGCTGCTTGTGATGTCATGACTTGTCCTCGAAATTGCACTAGTTAAGGCACTGTTAAACTGAAAGGGTTGTCTGGACACCGACTGTTCTGTTGATGAACACCAGATCAGGTGTCATAAGCACTGTGTGAAATCATGGGCAGAAGTCCTCTTATTCAGTCCTAACATGCATTTTTAGAAGATGAAAGCCAAATATTTCTGTGACATGCTTTCCATTTGGGTTTTGTTTGTTTTTTTTCTTTTAATTCAGGATGAGAAGAAAGATTAGGTTTAGGATAAAAACATGCCAGTAGCTCCTGTACTTTATTGGAGTTTTTCTAGTTATTCTTCCGAGGCTTTTTCTCAGTTTATCAACAGTGTATGGCTTTGCTTTCAAATCCATCTGGTATTTTATAATGCTTCTCAAAAAGGGAAGGGTTTCGTTAAACAAGAAGGAAATCTGTTTACGTAGTATGTGTGGGATTGACTTAGGGATGTTGGATTTGGAATGAAGAGCAAAAGTGCCACAGGCAGATGACTGTTCAATGGATTGCATTTTCAGCTGTCATCCAGATATTTCCCAGGCCTGTGATGGTGACATCTAGTCAGGATGAATGTGGTCAAACCTGCACATCTTTTCACTTAGTGCACCAGTGAGAGTCAAAGAAAGAAAGAGACTCAGCCTGTCACTCCAGAGAATTTTCCTAACTTAGTTAATGCCCTCAGACTAAACTGCAAAGATCTCAGGCCATCAGAGGCTTGGAATTTTGTGTTAACCTGAGCTTAGATGTGGAATTTGTGGACATGGTTTAGTGATGGCCTTGGAAGTGCCAGGTTAGCAGCTGGACTCAAATCTTACAGGGCTTTTCCAACCTAAATGGTTCTGAGATTAGTGCAAGGGAAACATCATTAGGACCTGTCATCGTTTTAGGGTTTACTCTCTTTTAGAAGTTTACCTGCTGATTTTCCTGTGTTTCTTTATGCTTATTTTGTTTTGTGTGGTACTTTGTGTTGTTGATCATCTTCCTAATGGGTATTCCTGGCCCACCTCTTGCTTCTGGAACTTTTCATTTTTGTCCCTTCCGAATTAAGTCCGTGTCCCAGGGCTATGTCTTAGAAGGACGAATGTCCGGGGGCCTGCACTGTCTAGGGACTGTCGTTTCCCACAGCTCTTCTGTTCATGTTTTTTGAAATCTCTCCCTATTCCATAGCTACTATTAGTTCACTATCTGGTATGCTAAAATCTTCTAAATAAATTACAGTTTTATGTTACATCCTGATGAAGGAGGTGTAAAAATACCTTGGTGAACAAAGTCCTCATCGTAACAGAAAACAATCCCTAAATGAAACCACACAACAAAGACTTAGACCTTGCTTTTTAATACTTCTAGGAAGCAAACTAACAAAAATCTCTGTACAATAGAATTTAGCATTATGTAACAGTTCTTGGGTTCCTTTTCCTTTTAGAATTCCTCCAAAGCAAATGAGCTTGAGTTCAGCCCAGCACCCCTTACTAAAGACTGTGACCAACTGGGTTTCTGTGAGTAAGGAATTCCTTACTGAGTTTCATTCCCCTAGATATGCAGGGAGTCTGTAGAGAGTGAAGTTGTGGTTTTGTTCTTGCTGCTGTTTCTTACAGGGGGGCCTGTGGAATTTGCCCTTGAACAAAAAAGAGTAGCCAGTCAGGCTGAGGGTGCAATGCAGCTGCTGCAGCAAATGGACCAAACAGGAGAGAAAGGAAACATGAAGTCAAAAGGAAGAGGTCTCTCACAGTTCTGGAGAAGGTACTAATCCTAAACTGATGAGCAGAGGCAGTCCTGGCTCTGTCCAAGCTGTATTAAAGGCTGATTCTGCAGTGCCAGGTTGTTCTCCATAATTTTGAAGGATGGAGACATTTTTTTCTGTGGTTATACCAAAGTCTCCCAAGGCAAAAAAAGGGAGTGTCATTTTATCTCATGCTAAGGGGCAGCATTACCACTAAGTGTTCCTCTTCTGAGCTGTCTTTGGGAAAAACTCCTGATGAGAGAGGGTCACTGAACCTCCATCACAGCCCTTATACAAAGTGGGTTTTCTCAGCTGAGAAGTGCCAGCTCAAAGGGTCTTCCTGGATGGATCGTCAGCCCCTGAAGCTGCATGTGACCTTTATTTGGCCATTGAACAAATCTGGACTTTGTAACTCTGACTCCCAAAGGCACTATTTTAAGTGGAAATAAAAGTGTCACTGTTCAGACACCTGCTAGCTGGCCAAAGGAGTTCTCTCATGCTGCTGAGGCTGGATCCTGTGAGTGCCATCCATCACTGCACAGAACCAGGTGGATATTGGTAGCTGCTGGTTTTTTTGTTTGTTTTTTTTTAAAGAAAACTCCTTGTTAATTGTAATGTGTGCCATTCCTTAAATGACTGAGACCAGACCATTAGTGCAGAAGTTATTCATTGTTTCTCTATTTTTTCAGTTTCCATCTGTATTGTTTTGTACTGGCATTGTGTCCTTCTGTTGGACAGAAATTAGCTTTTTGCCTGATATTCAGAAAAGTATTTTAAGTCTAATGTGCTCTTCTTGTTGTTACTGTTTCCCCAGCATCATCTTTTCACCACTTCAACATCTTTTTGGTGGAAAAAACTGACCTGGAAGTACTAATTGTTGTGGAAAAGTAGATTTGTAGTATGAATATTGGGTTGCACTGTTTCTTCTGTAAGCATTGTAAAGATTTCTTAAAGCATTGCTTGTCTCAGGTATTAAATGCTTTAAATTAAATTCTACTTTTCTAATGTTTTCAAAGTAACATTCTGAAGACGTTGGGTTAGAACAACATGTTGGGTTTTTCTTCAGATCTTAGAGGTTTTGGAATAGAGCAAGAAACTTTAAGATTTTGATGCATAAGTGTCATAAATTGTGAATTTAATGTTATGTGGTATTCTAATAAAACAAGCATCAATTTGGAACTGTGTGTTATTTTAATCAGACTTACGCATTGGAAGATACTCTTTCCCCCAAAGAAGCAGCAGAGGTTTCTAGTATAGATGGACTTCAGTACTATGCTTCACAGCTTTAAAAAGGTCAAAATTAAACATTTTGCATTAGATATTGCCACTACACTACAACTTGGGTAATTATTTATGCATTCAAAATATAATGGGATGAGGTTGGAATTGAAGATTTCAGACATGCCAAAGGCCACACTCAGGCAGCTTTTTGTTGCCATGCTTATGCCTTTTAAATGATCTATCATTCTTGAACAACCCCCTGAGCTGGGCTATAGGTGACTCTGCTTGGGCAAGGGCTTGGGCCCAATGGTCTCCAGAGTTTCCTGCACCTTTGGCCACAGTGTAATATGAAGAAGTGTTTCATAAGAGAGTTTCTTTCCCTTGTTAAACTGTCTGTGTCTTGACCCATGAGTGCTTTCTCACATTTGCCTTTGTGACACTCTCCTGTCCCCCTGAGGGAGTGGGAGTGGGCAGCAGGATGGGGGGGTCACCTACCAGCCAGGGCCACCCCCTACCACCCCTGAAGGGGCTTCAATCTGCAGAGAAGCCAGGTGGGAGCACAGTCAAAGCAAGAGCCCACACTGTACATGGACCCTGTACCCTGCGCTTGGCTAGTGGCATCGAGTGTGACTTGCAGCTGTAATGAGCAGGAGGAGAGAAGTCTGAGGGAAAGCTGAGCCTGGGAAAGGGCAGGAAGGAAGATTGGCCCACTTCAAACAAGCATGTGACCTAGGTAACCCAAGATGTTATTGTAGTCCATATCTATCTGTGTCCGAACTTGTTACTGTCTCTTTAAGATCCAGTGCCATGGATGGATGTTGACACGCAAGGCACAGGGGTTGCTGGGGTTCCTTTTAAAAGTCAGGGGTCTCTCAGGCAGACCCCTCTTGCCTTGTTACCTTTGCTGAAGGCAGAATCTTTGGGGCTTTTTCCCCCTCCCTTTTGCTCCTCTCTTGCATCTTGGCCTACCTCAAGGCAAATTCCAGGAGTGCCTGTCAGCAGCAATGTGCCAGAAGGAACAGAGTGGCCCTGCTCCAGTCTAAGTTGCCCATAGCTTGCCAGCAGTGCCCAGCTGAGGCAAAAAGGCACCAAGTCACCCCAGCCCAGCTGCTTTGCCTTGCCTTGCTTTGCCTTGCTGTTCTCTGCCCCAATGAAGGCAAAGTCCCTCCATGAGTTCTAGCTGTTTGCTAAGTATCACCTGCCAGAATGTGCCAACCGCCTTTGCTGATGGAGAGACAAGCAGGGAGGAAGGCTGACTGTATTTTCCCTTTGTCTCCCTAAACATGGTTGCCTGTGGCAGATGCCATCTTGAAAGGGGGGAGCATGCCTCTATTTTAGGTTTGTCTTTGTTTCTGTGGAGTTTGTGGGATTTAGCAATTTTGTATCTAGTGATTATTACCACCAGTGAGGAGAAATGAAATATGAGTAGATATAAGTGGATTGTGTACACTGGACCTCATCTTGACGTACAGGGGGCTGCATGTTATTTGAGTTTTGTCACATGCACCTGCACGGGACAGAGGGCCACAAATGGCCTCTCAGCTGCTCAGCAAGAAGGGACCAGCAGTTGTCTCAGGGGAGACCATGGGGACAACTGATCACCTCACAGGACTGAGTGACAAAAGCCCCCTTGTCTCTTCCCTCCCTGGCTGCCCCATGGCTGCACTTTGCCATCCTGACAGCCAAACAGTCTC